>QNGE01006344.1:0-32678 GCA_008508345.1 Paragonimus westermani
GACAAACGGAATGCGTCAGTTATGACTGTCCTGTCCAAAGTGGCATCTACCAAGTACATACCTTGACATCCTTTTAGTGAGCATTTATCCTCTGTACGCTTTGCAGCGAAAGGAGAGGCACGTTTTGTGAACAAAATTCAAATCATAATTTTACGTCGCTACAGGTTACAACAGAATGCTACAGTTTTTATAACTCTTCGACCCTGTGTATCCAGTAGAGACAACTTTTCTCCTAGCTCCCTGAACCTCAGTGTTAGCGTGTAAGTGTTGGGGAATATCCAGTCACTTGAAATCCTTCATCTCCGTCACTCGGTCTTGATTCCAGTACGAGGTAGCTCATACCTGCAGTCCCCTTGGAACTGTCAAAAAGTTTAAAAGAAATTCAATTACAGAGACTTTGCGTTACTTCCGGATTTGAACCAGTGATATAGTTAGCACACCGAAGCATACCCCAAAGTGTGTCCTGTCAACTGAGCCATGAAGCTTAGTGTGATCGCAGAAATTTGGACTTTTGATTCAGCCAATCATTTTTTCAGTTTATCAGAGAGAATTCACCGAATGACTTCGGTCATTGGCAGCTTTGGAAGGATATCTCAAACAATCCATACCGGAGTTCCATAACATCAATGTTGTGTACCGTGCTTTTAGTGGTCATGATCGAGCGGCTGCGGCTGCGAAGGTTGTTCATTTTCCAATCCTGTCTGGAGCGAATGTTCATTTAGCACTGTTTTTTAATGGTGACCATTTGCTGCATACTACCTATGCAAACTTACAATATCTACTGAATTCCTGATGACCACTGCAGAGAGACACATCAAACAGTATCGCCCAGAGATAAATTTGGCATTGTTCCACGAGTGTAAAATACTTTATCATGAAGTTAGAACATCTTAGCCCTCACTTAACCACATACATGCTTTCTGTCAGTAAATCGTTCTGGAACCAGCTGACGTTTTGGTTAAACCAATTGTAAACAGCTGAAAGTTTGGTGCTGATAAAAATCTACCCATTCTAACGGTCCTGGACGCACAATTTTTAGTAAACGTTGTCCAATTTTGGACCTTCTATCTTATTCAGGTCTCGTTATCCACCCCAATGGGACATGGCGGTCCTCAGATAACCTGGACACTTAAAAAAGCGCCAAGGGTTACCGGATGTTTCATGAAGATTTTTCCGCCGACTGAGTAGCATATATCGTCTAGACCGAGAGGTATGTTTCTGTAGTCGTACTAGATCAACCTTATCTTGATGACGTCAAACATTCTTTCTGACTGTTGATCGGAAGTGTTTATCGTGAGCTTCGTGTAGAGTGCATCTGTAGGCCACCTTGGACCGCTACCAATCCCACAATCAACCTGATGATGGTAACCAGATATACATACATTGTGAAAACAAACTTAGGACTGGCCACCTTGACGGGGTAAATAATATCTGAATCTTGCTCTGTGCCCAAACACGGCCAGCCGAATTAATTCCACACATTCAATTGAGTAATCAAAGCTAACAAATCATGAAACTTACAAGAGTAAACTATATCTCAGACTCAGTATTAACCGCACTTAGCTCACTTATTGCCACATATGTTGTGGAACGATAGTGGTCATAATGTCGTCACACATTTGCTTGATTTCTCTATTGAAAAACGTTCGGGTTCCTGTTTTGGTTTCTGAAACAAAAATTTTCTTGTTATCTATGATTAGGATGTCACAGCAAAATATTTATCATTCATTTTATATCTGCAGTTCGACTGCCATTGAGGAAGAAACCAACGATGAATGAAGATATTAATCTGACTTTGAAGGAAAGGCGAAGACTTCAAAACCCTCAGTTGTACGACAGAAACATTATGTAACTCTCTACATTCGTGAAACTTTAGAGGAAAGAATTTCAGTATCTCGTACAAGCAAGGACAAGTGTGCGCCCTGTAAGTGATAAATGGGCAGCGAATTGGCGAAGCTGATGAACTGGAAATTCGAGCAGCAAATTTTACTTTCGAGCCACTATGCCATAAGACACAACTGTTTGATAACCCAGCTGAGGTCTGCAGAATTCTCAGTTCAGTTTGTTATGTCATTCAACGCAAAAGGTAACGTTGCCACGTCTTACTACACCATTGTGAGAGAAAATGCTGAACGACTTTCCAATCGCCTTCGGATATATACGAGCGTAATTAGTTGTTGGAGATTAAACTCATCCTGTATCTAGAGGTACCTCACCAACTGTTTCCATGTGAGTAAAGATTCTGTTTCCATTGAAAAAAAACGCAGTCATAATGGTTTGCTACGGAACGTTAATGACAACCATGCCATTGTGCATGCGTAAATTTGTAAGAGGGTGTATGGAGGTGCCAACTAGAATGCACACAATCGGGTTGTACTTTTGCGACATGATTTTTTAAAGCAATTTTCCTTCAGCAAACGATGCATACTCGTTAGATAGGTCAAAACTGGAACAGTGACTGCCTAAAAAAACAGTTTTCTACAGTTTTTGGTGTGCAATGGGCGTCTGGTCTAGCTGCTTTCATGTGATGTCTTAGTAAAATAAAATTGTTCGTCATACACGGCCGCTCGAATAGCTGATGATATCCTCATTCGGAAGGTTGTACTCCAACAGATCACCGGTGAACGACAAAACCAGCCACTAGTTGGGTGTTTCAGGGAACTGTTCTGAAACTACCGCTTTTTCCTGCACATGTCACAATGTCAGCAAACAGAGCGGACCTTTGTTTGCACATTACATCAAAAGCGTACGTACATTTATCCAGTAATATCGCTTTCTGGTAACGAAGCACAGGACTTGACCCAATGTCACTGGCGTAGTGAGTGATAAATTTTTGAAAAAAGAAATGGTAACTAGTCAGGGTTGTTAAACCCCTGTTGTCTGCTTCTCAGTAGACGGCCATAATATAATCAGAACCAACCCCGCTCGCGTTCGCGGAGTGGATTTTTTCAAACTCTTGCAGTTCCCCAGAACAGATCTCACCGTAAATAGCTAAAGCCAGCCACCAAAACAATCTACCCAACAACTACATTGTTAAATAGTTGTGAGATATCCGCACCAGATGTAGTACGAATGAAGTTGAATAGTTTGGGCGTCGTGTTCAACATGTTATTGATAAACAGATTGGGAATAACACAACGTTTCGAGCAAGTTGTAATACTCTACGTTTCAACCACCTCGGGTGGCCTTCCTCAGGNTTTTCATGTTCTATCTGCTTTGTTCAAACTGCTCGAGGGATCTAATTGTTTCACATTTTAATATATATTTGGACAATTATTTCTTTATTACACATACAGTGCACCTTCGTACTGTCTCTGTATGTCAGTGTGCTGTTTGACTGTGATCTAGAAAATACCTGTATTTCAAGAGCAAAGCAGACGTACTTTACAAAGATGAGTCCGCAACCAGCAAGCCGCACTTCATCCCTGAACTACCGAGACAATTTCACCGAAAATCCCCAGTTAAGACGTCACTCGCCTGTGTATCCAAAACCTACAGCGCGTCTTTGCAACCATAATCCTGAAGTTGCAATCCACCGAAGAATTCGGTTGTTCTCAATTAGGTCATTTCCAACTATGCGATCATCTTTGTCGTGCTGTCAACCTTGATCTCTCATTGTAGCCACATATGTATACACTCCGATTTGTATACAAGTTGATGCGAACAAACCGTGTCCAATCTGGTTGCCGATCTTATCTCCACTAATTCGCTCATTCGTCTTGATGTCTTGTGTACCGTATAAACTTCAGGCCCACCTTCTGTTCGGTTAAATATAAAATAGCTCCATAAAGGCGTAACAAACAACACACCACCTCGCCAACTTGTGCTATAGATTCTACAAATTGATTTGGGAAGCACTGTAAACACTTACAGCTGCTGATCTAGTGAGTTGATAGATTATTCCTACAGTTCCCCTTGTAAAATAAAGAAGTTGAATATCTATCCCTTCTTCATGGCTCTTTTTGGATTAGACATACTTGAAGCTTTATCACATAGACCTTAGCATATACATGTTACAAATAGGAAGAATACACTAGGTTCCCGGTTGATGAACACTTGCAGCTTCTAATCGACATGACTTACAGTAACCCGAAATACATTTCGCAATAATGCACCTCTGTTATCCAACATTGGTAGGTATACTAACGTTAATATGCAAGCTAACAGAATAACTCTGTTGCCTAGTACACCTCTCATTTTTACACTTATGTGACGAATTGTTATGGAAGCACCTTCATGTTTCTCTGTGAATGCACTTAGTTGTACCATTCCCATAGATATTGTGTAACGTTATTCAATGCTAGCTAGTGCATTATATTTACACAGTTCCCTACGAAATAATGACGTGTGACTTTGTGTGCGTCACTTAGCATAACGCTTTACCACGACGACTATGATCGTTTCTACTCACATGGTTTTGACCACCATAGCGCATAACCTCGGAGATCTAAACATATTTGCATTGAACAGCAATTTGTGAGTTTTCTTGGTTCGTTACCAGTTTGTTCTCTCTATCAGTACCAATTGAGTTACATCTACTCGAACATTCTAGTCACCATGTGACAGTACGCTATTGCCGGTTGAAAATGAGTAAAGTTCAGTTAGCGCAATCTATAGTTACTAGAATTGAAGGTCCAAAAGGTTCCAACTATTCTCATGACCTCATCTCAACGGCCCTTCAAAACTGTTAACCTTGACTGTTCATGAAAATGTGTTCGAAGTCATTCCTTGAAGAACCATCATTATCAACACTAAGTATCGCATGCTTATCGCATCTTGAACGCTTGTTGACTGCCAACAGATGAACACTTTGAAAGTGTTTAGGATGATCTGTTTGCAGTGTTTTTGCTCACTTGTTAGTTATTCTCACACGAAAATGTAAACATGTCATCGTAAACTAGAATGTGTCCTATCTAACTGAAAAACGGTGATTCAGCCTAATCGGTTGCACGGATCCAGTCATTTGGAAAACTCCAAACAGTTCTTTTCTATAAGTGATAGCGTTCGTTCACAATTATTCCGTATCACTTCATATGGTACGTAAAAGTCCCACACTGAAAAAATGTAAGTTTCTCACACTTTCTTCAGTAAGCACGCTTAAATTTCTGACCATCCACCTATTAAGCATTATGGACGTCACGAGGTCATATTTGGAAGGAAGGAAGGTATTTTAGCTGCAAGGTTCCATCCGAGAAGGGATAAGTTTATACTAATCATCATGGTTGTATAGTCATTAGTGCAAATCCATGCTTAGTACGTCAGACGTTGGCCTATTTCAAGACGACATACTAGAAGATGAAACCCAACCTTACTTAACTGCGGTGGGACTGCGTCATTTTTGTCGTGTTTCTGAGGTGGAATATGTATGTGCTAACCAGGTTTGTAATTGTACGGCTCATGGTCTCGGTACCTTCCCAGCAACAGATACGTATCATGTGAATCACCGATACGGATTTGGTAAAGTTCTGATTCGTGTATATTTTAGACAACAGACATGGATATGGTTCTGTATAATTGCTTGTCTTCCGTAACACACTGGCTGTGATCTAGAAATTTTTGAACGCGTTGCTTTTGAAACAAACTATTTATGTTCGTGTAGCTATTTCGTATCCGAGATCGTAAGCAAATTTCTCACACACCTTTCCCCAGGATTTTCGCGGAAAGTATCGGTCGATACACAACGCATACAGCCTGCTGTTGCACATACTGCATCAACTCTTAGGCATATTCCCACCGCTTCAGTGACCAAAAAGATTGGAACACTACTAGTTAGGAAAAATAGTTCAACTTACAAAGTAGTCGCAGTTTTCCAACAACGAATGCTCGCTCCGTATGATTGTAACATTATGGGAGCCTTCTCTGATTTCGTATGACAGGTTAAGCATACTTCCAATAACTATTTAAACGACCGCTAAGGATACTCACAGTGCAAATGGAGTATTTGTTCATCGATACAATGTAAACGCTGCGGGGTAAATTTTTCCCAGCTTGTTGTGAAATGGCTGAGCAGGCGTTTCAAAAGAACGGGGTTGGCAAACTGACTTTTATTCACTGAAATGATTTCAAAATGTTAAAAATTACTGATAAAATGACAATTTTGAGATTAATCATTTATCAGCTTAATCAAGCACCTGTAGTCTGTCATTATCACGACATACTCTTGACGACTATTTAGTTTCTCTCATCCTAAATCGATCTGCCCAAAATGAATCAACATAAGAGTTTTCCTTTTTCTGCAATGTACACTTAGTAACCCCACACCCTTGCATGAACAGATCAGTACCTTATCCAACGACTTCATCAAGTTCCGGCTTCGGTGATAACAATATACTCATTGGTCACTGAGTGCCTGTGCCGCCTAGACGGTAGCTCGTCGATTTCATTCTTAATTATTCTCTCCTATTGATTGTTGTATACAGCAAATCGCTGAAGGCTTAGAAAGTTGACCGCTTCCAAAATGCACAAATTCAGCTAATGTCTTTAAAGTTTCAGTGGTTTTTGCTGTTATCTAACAATTTCTTTCCGTGTTAGCTGTCTGAAAACGCCCTAGCAATCGGTCGTAATTCGACAAATTAACTGTCGGTAAACTGGAAACGGATGCCCCTTCAAACCTACCAATCTTTTTTCAAAGCACGGTGAAAACTGTCATCTACAAGTGGGAAAAAATTGGCCGTCGGTGCCAGGTTTCTTCCCAACAGCGCAGAAAATTCTGAAATGCATCTAAACTTCAAACGGTGGCGTTATTTCTAAAATGAACTTTCCCAGGTTATATTATGGTTTGACAATAACTCCAGTTTTTCGCGAACCTGAAGAATGACTGCAGTTTGCTGGAAGCTGCAATAACCGCTGTATCATCGTGAAAATGACATACAAATGGAAATTTACTGCTGAACTGTATGACTTTCGGATTATTGTTTTTCTGAGCCATTACGCTAATTTTCTATTTTCAACAAATTCAGATATAAGAAGCTAACAAGCATTTCATCAGTAACTGATGGACAAAATTCAGTTACATTTACAAAGACCAGTGATATTTGGCCAATCGGAAACAAATTCTTGTAATATGCTGAAGATGGGATAGCAGCATATTAACTAAAGATAACACATATACATAGTTGACATCTCTCCTTGCTGACAAGAGAGACGGGATGAGAAGCTGTATCAGAATTCTGCTTATGGCAATTATATAATGGTATCCTAGACAGAGTAATGAACAAAATTTCATCGTCCTAAAGAAGGATTTTCTGATTGCAGCTCGGTTAATTCATTTCCACAACATCAGATTGAACATAGAGGTTAAATGCTGATATCTTCTTATTCCCTCTTTGCTTGGC
The DNA here is from genome assembly GCA_008508345.1 of Paragonimus westermani. Lineage (NCBI taxonomy): Eukaryota > Metazoa > Platyhelminthes > Trematoda > Plagiorchiida > Troglotrematidae > Paragonimus > Paragonimus westermani. The sequence continues at coordinate 7,335 of QNGE01006344.1, forward strand.
AATTTAGCCGATAATCAAACATGAATGCTCATTATACGTGGCAGTATTAACCAACAAAAATAACTAATTTATAGGGAACAAATTTAGTTGTAACTTGCGTGTTCTGTTCGCATATTGCTCACATTTGTTTCCTTCATATTAAAATTGAACATAGGATCTGGAACCAATATCCTGCTTAACATGCAGGAATCTGGTCAGTGGTAATTGGAAATCAATCATAGTTGAAAAGTAATTTTGACTGCGTATCTACTTCCGAGGTAGTTCCTTTAGTAAGGGCACCGTAGACGCCTGATTAGACACGTTAAACCATATCACTATGCCCTTCGCCCTGACGTAACCGTCAAATCATCGGTTGAATTCAAATGAAGAGTTAGTGTCTTTTCGCGTAGTAACTGAGCTCTGTGCAAAAAACTATGCGAAAACGAGCAACGCCTGGCGTTCAGATGTGAAGATGCTATCCATTGAAAACTTGAAAATGAGTTGAAAGGCTGGTAAAAACAAGAACGCGCCCAAGTATCAAGCGACGACACGATTGAGATTTGATTCTGGCACGCTTTTCTGAGCACAAACAGCTCGCAAAATATGTTCCAAGCAAAACCCGCGACCATAAGTGTGTGATGTATACTGCTCAAAGATATAGGCCTCGTAAAAATTTCCTTCTCTCACATGCAGTTACTTAGACAAATCTGTTCCTTAGATGAAACTGAATAACACAGTGAGTAGACGCAGGCCACGGCAAAATGCTTCTACGTAAACTACACACCCTAAACATCCGTTTCCTATCAGACACAAGATTTTCCATTACATGCTAGAGCAAACCACTTTGGTGGGGGTAGGATTTCCACGTTAGAATCTTGGACGTGACGACAAGAACGTGATTGGCTCAACCCAAATGGAAGGTCTATATTAATTTGAGCACTTCACATCGGAGAAAGTGTTATGGGTTATTAAGGATAGTTAGCGGCTCTACCTCACCACCTTGACTGACAGTCAGGTAGCCTATTGCATACATTGTACTGTGCACGATGATTGTCCCAGGAAAACACACACCACCAATGGGCACTGACTAGCCAGGTCAGGCCCGACACTAAAGTGGACGTCTCCCTGGCAATCGAGTCGCTGCGCTTTAGTGTGCTCACATGCGGTCCTCGTTATCGAATGTGTTCAAGCACTAGTGAAACAGTGCCCTGGTACATAGTCGAGACCGTCGAGCCGATAATGAAAGAAGACATACTACGAGATTTATTCAGTGGTCTCATTCGCCAACGGTAAGACTTGGAGTACTTAAAATGTGCGGTAGTTCTTTAACGTTCAAACGGGAAACAAAATTCCGACGTAGTTTAAGCATGTTATTAGGCCGTGCATCAGAGTTGGAAGTACTGATCAGTTTGTGTTCGCAGTGAATGGAATGTTCTTCACTCACCAAGAAGATGTAGGCTCATGGATGCGACCCTATAGTTTCGCTGTTCTTTACCTACATGCAGCATTGGTCATCATAGCCAAAAAAGCAACCGCGATGGTCTGCGATGAAATTGCATATAAAAGAAATGAATAACGTCGTTCCATATCGCTCTTTCTCCACATCCTTTGAATTAGCGCGTCCTGAAGATTTCTGTTTACCGCCGTCTCGTGGTACATCAGTATAGTTGCCTTTTAACCCATTTACTCAGATACTTCAGACGTCCTCATTCGGACTCAACAACGGTGGGTGGAAAGCCAGTCGCAACAGTTGTCCCCGATTCATGCAATTCTACAGCAGAAACGCACTCCATGTCAGCTTGACAAGTGTGTTTTTATATATCAGCACAATTACTGATATAGATGTATTGATCTCTGCCTGTTTGCAACCAGACGTTGCTATCGCGGTTATTTTATGCTTCTCCTCTCGCCTTATAGATTACTGTTGAGCTGAGCGTAATAGCTCAGATCAGACAAAGATTACGGTCTCCACCGCTTGTTACAGAGACGTATGCGTCATTTCTTTCAATGAACGTCCCACTGATCTCATGCAGAAATTCGTCTCATCAGTCAAGCAAGTAATACTTGAACACACCTAACACTTTACCAATCGATGGGCAAACAGTCGCCGTAATTCCACATTCTGATTTTAGGTCATGCCAACGGGTATCTGAAACGGTCTGTTGACAGTTATTTATCGGCCGTCCAAGTATTAACTGATTTTCGTGGTCGGTAAATTCTACGGAAACTCAGCTTTGACGCGTAATCTCTACAATTACTCTGTAATCGTTGAGTCTACGGAAGTCAACTCCAGCGGTTTATTCGCTTGTGAATTCCCCAGAATCTTGCTTCTATATCCTTTGTGAGGCTGGGCTTCTTAAGTGATGGAATTCACATAAAGCCGGTTGTAGAACGTTTTAACACTCGACTGCGTTTAGAAGAACAACCGTGTGTCAGTCGCTGCCCCTTTCGAATGTATCGGTTATACATCCAAATGTTTCGGGTCTAGTGAAGACGTATTCCAGTCCGCTACTCGTGTATATTACAGAAATAGTAGAAATGTCTTCATCAACTGTTTTACTCTGAAACTTCGTCTATCAACAGATCAAAGCTTACTCCCATTAGATGTGAGATCTACAGGCAGCCCTGACCACTCGTAACCATTTCTCTGTCAAATAAATCAACAAGGACAGAAGTTTACAAGATTATTAATGACGGGTTCTAATGATCTGTGTTTCACTTTGACCGATAACTCAGTTATGATTAGAAAAAGCTGTTGACACTCCCGAATAAGCCGTTCTATTTCCCCACTTAAAGTAACCGACGCGCAGTGTGTAAATTAATAAAGACCCTTCCTTTGGGTTGAGTCGATCACGTTATATCGTCAAGTCCGAGAGTCTAACATAGAAATCTCACCCGATCAAACTGAATGAACATGGTATACAAACTTTCACGTCTGACGCCACATTGGAATTTTATTCATCCTATCGTTTTGTGCGGCCAAGTGAGCGACTGAATTTTTGTGGGCAACACTCCAGCTCTAAGTTGCATTGCTGTGATATGGATGCCCGAAGTAATCCTGATTGGGTCCCATATACAACTATATGGCCTAGCGGTTGTTAGTGAATGTTATTAACAAGCAACATCGTATGTAAAGCGTAGGTTGTCACAAGTCAAGTCAAGTCTGCTAATATCTCGAGTATAACCATTGTTCCGCCTGTCAACACCATTCTGTGAACAAAGTAATGCGAAGGCCCGGATAAGGCATCGCACAGATCCCGATGTAGAGCCAAAGTTTCTAACGGCAAGCAATCCCTAATGCTATATACTCTATGCGGTTGCTTACGAGACTAAAAGTGGGGGTGTTCTGAAGCCCCCGGAAGTAATTTCCGGGTGAAAGAAAGCGCTGGACGTGATTCAGGCAGCTGTAGGCAAATTGTAATGCCCATCTTCACTGCTTGATGTGTGGACCCAATCCTCTGTTTATGTACACCGCTGGCACAAAGTTATTGGGTGAATCTTGATAGTTGACGCAACTACAAGATATAATTCGTATGTAAGGAGCTGATAGGCGCTGTCGTCAACTGATGTAGCACTCTTGAAAAAGCCGCAACCGCAGATGTTCGTTGGATTCGCTACTGAGTGTTGCTTAAGAAGGGGGTGCTCCATGTAACACGCTGAGCAGCCAGGTTGGAAAAAGCTAGAACAACATTCTGGCTGCCGCTTGTAAAACTCAATATACTGAGATGAAGCAGCATAAAGTTCGCAGGGAAACAACAGCGGTTATGACCGCCATTGGGCAACAAGCGTTCATGAGTCATGTTAACCCCGCTTGATGCTGCGTTCCACAACGGTGTCTTCAGAAACCCCGCTGCTCAGATCTGACACGTAACGGAAAAACTTTTGATCTCTACCTTTCACCGACGAAACTGGTTCAACAGCTGGCCGCCGTTTTCGATCAGTTAGTGCTGATCGAACGCAACTTCGGTCACCTCAGCTATGCGTGAGCTATTACTGGCCTAACTTTCTCCAGTCAGGAGAACGCTCCAGCGTGATCCTATTATACTGTTTGTTCAAGAAGAAAAACAGTGATCAGCAAAGGTACTTTGATTGATCTATGCGGAATGTCGCTTTTAGCTGTAAAGTACTTTGAGAGCTGTTCGTTCACTTCGACCTTGAAACCACGTTCATTCAACTAAACTTCAAGCCGAGTGAGTAAACTCTCGCCATCGTCAAAACTACTCAGTTTTCGCAGGAATATAGAAATGACCACCTCCATCAGATGCCTTGGAAACTTCAGAATAAATTACGTCCAGTTCTGTGTCGGCAGTTATCGTCCGAACATCACGAGCAATCGAATGGTTCGTGAAACACCAGTATGCTCTGTAAAACCATGCTGGTCTTTGGAGAGCACTTAGAATTATTCAAAGTTGTCTTAAAGGAAGTTATCTAATAGGCACTGCAATACTATAGAGACTACCGATAGCAAAGTTATTGGCCCATATTTCGCACGGTTGTCTCTGCACCCATCTCCAAAGATAGGTGTGCCTGTGAAATGTTTTCAGGCTTTTAATAAAGAGTCAGTTGATAATAAATGACTGAAAATGGCTAAAATTGTCCCTGTTGAGTCCTCAACACAGCTTTTCGAGACAGTGGAAAAATATAAATTCTGGACCGACCGATTTATGAGTTCACTGATTGGTTTTGACTTACGACATTGAAATCTGAGGTAACTGAGTTAAGTCGCTACTTGGTTTTCAAAATTCGCTCGTGCTCTGCATTTATGTACACTTATTTACTGTTCACGCACTCTGTTGACTGAAACAACAGAATTCAAGCAAAAACAAGGAAGAAGCACGACCTTTTCGCATGGGTACATTTTTAAATAACTCAAAATTTTTTCGTTCGGAAGCGTGCATGTAATACCTTATCACCGTAGTAAGTGTTTTACGGAGCAATCCTGAGAAATTGTGAGTTACGTAGTGACTCTAAATAAAGTGATCACACTGCTCATTGGCGTTAGCAATATTCAACCGGATTTTTCCGGTATCGTAACGAATTCAGGTTTCTGCTATCGAGTTTCCTTTATATCGTGAACCTTCACGAACTTCACCACAATGATGGTTCAGGAAAAGATAAACGGTCTACATAACACCGCACAGCTCTTGTCAACCAGTCCATGAAATCTGACTAAATCAGTGGCCACTACTGTCTAGTTGATGATTATTGCTGGATGTAACATGTCATGACGCCATGACTCACGTCATGACTTAACTATTTTGTGTACATCTACGTCATGGCTGGTATTTGTCTCCTGACTCACAAGCTCATGAGGTGGTTCAAATCAGTTGCAGGTAGCTTATTGCCGATTGCATTTCAAACATTTATCTCTTCAGTCCACCGATTTTTTTGCAACTCCCGTCTTCTCACGTTGTTCCACAAAGCCATCGCTTCATCTTCCGTAGCAATTTTTACATCCTGATAGGGTTAGCGTAATAATGTAACCGATTAAGAAGCGGAATTCGGAAATGAGCCTTCCAGTCACATTTAACACACACTACTTATAGCGATCAAATGGTCACAATGCCCTGTTGGTAATTGGTCTTCGCACATACACCGAGGAGCTTGAGTTTGGATTCCGAACACGAATGAATGCTGGTACTCTGATTCTTTTTGCACCAGCGTATGAAGTTTGGCTTGTTCAGCTGGCTCAAATTCCTCAGTTCGAACATGTGAGAAATAGGTGAACCAGGGAATGACAGGTTCTTCAACAAGCTCTGCGCATTTTTACCAATTACGAAGACGAATTGTGTGAATTTTTCTTCCGTCTTTTTATCCTCACCAGTGAGATATCCTCGCTCGAAGTGTCCTAATTATCCTTCAAAATCTCTCGACGTAGTATGAATACTCAGGATTTCAAAACGACAGGACTCCATCATAAGAGGTCGGAGAGTTCGGCGATACCAATCGTGGTGGTTTGGAATATGTCAGTCATCAGAAATGTAACCGGCATCAGGTATCCACACGATGGCATTTACACAAGATCTTAGCAGACAAACTCGCCATATCATCGGTAGTATGTACAACGTAACTGTACGTGCAGAAAAGCAACAACGACATGCAAGGTTTTGTTACAAATTACAACCACTACAGCCTGCATATACTGAGGCTTTCTAAATAGTCTTCGACCCCTCTCGATGAAGTATGACCACTTAGAATTTCATGCTGACATGAATTCATCACAAGAAGCTGACGAGGTACACGTGACCAACTTTGGTGGTTCCAGAAATACAAAATTGGTGTTATTGACTCAACCTATTCTCAGAGTTGGTTTTGGTGAGGAAGTGATAACACTTCGAAGTAAGCAAGTCCGATACTTATCTCTTGGGTGAAACCCGACATTTAATTCCCAACAATTTAATCGGAAAATATTATGAAGAAATGGTTTTAGGCAATCACCTTATTCTCTGTAATCAGGAGGATACAATACCTGGCTTTTGACAGTGTACTCCATAGTCAAGTAAGAATTAATACCCTAATAAACTTTTGATGAATGGCTGGCGGAGATTTCCTGGAACGACCCTATCAATTTTGTTTAAGCGGCGGCAGCTGGAGGTGCACTTCTCAAGGAGATTGCGAGCGCACATTTCGTAAAGAATCACCTACGCAGCCGGTGAACTGGATATCACTTTATTGCAGCTTGCTGGTGAAATACGCTCGAGTTCAATTAGGGGCTCATAATTTCGGGACAACTTGTGACATTTCACTTCTGACAAAAAAGCTTCTTCGGGCCAGATCTGCTTTCAGTCGTTATCAACATTTGGCGCGATTCAAAACAATTTGGAGAGGAGCACATTCTCATTACGGAAGTATCCTTTCAGATAAGATGACTACGCGACCAAATGTATTGGCTCAGCTTTTTGATTGCATTAAGTATTTGGTGCTGAGGCGAGCGGCTGACTGATATTCCAAATTGCGCGTATATCTCACCTTAACACGCTGTACTTGGATCGACTTCTTTTCCAGTGTCTTCTCAATCGAGTATTCGAATTCTCCGTGTGAAAACAGTCGTCAGATTTTCACGCAACTGACTTGCGTGCTTTCGAGTTTCGTACAAACGAAGGAGTTTCTATATAGGGGGTGGAACACCAGTTTGTTCTGAAACAGTCGTTGCCTTTTTGGCCTTTCTACCTGAAAGCACATTTGTGCAAAGAACATGAATTTTGAATACTGGATTCTTAGATCTCTAAAGGAGGTTGTAATAAAGACAGGACTGCCAAATATATGAGAGAGATTAACCATAGTGTTCGATTTCTTCGCTTGGACTGTCCCTGGTCGTACTCCGCACCACGACTCCAGTGGCACTAGTTCCTGCTGTACATTGTTTTGACAGAAGGCAAGCTTGTTGGGATGGTGGGATGTGCAAACGGTTTTGGCATTTGAACGAAGGAGTTGGAAGGCGGTAACTCACAGATGCAAGCCTCTTATAGCGAATCGTCAGTAACGAACTATTAGGTTGGATAGTCAGTCGGTGGGTTAGGAAACATTTATCATCCCAACCTGAGGGTAACCTGTGGACTTGAGGCTAATGATTGCTTGCCTTTTCTAGACATACTCATAACTCGCCAGGAAGATGGTTCTATGGGAAAATCACATGGTTCGGTCAGTAGGTGAACGTTGGTAGCTTCACAACGGTACATCGAAAACGTGCACTAATAAATGCTCCATTCACACGAACAAAGGAATCTCTACAGAGAATAGTCTTGCGAAGGGGTTAGACATCATCACGTCTGTACTGCAGTTTGATGGGTATCAAAAGGATTCATAGAACGACATAGTAGACCGCAGCCATCTTCCGAACAGGTGGCTACAGTGAGAGAAAAGAAGGCCTATATGGAATTGCTTTTGAAGGTGATTATAGCATGCACCAAACATCTCAAATACTAGCGAATTCGATTAAACGAGCATTTAACGCAAGAGAACTCTGTTTGTTAACTCGGGCTCAGAAACTGCCTGTCCCTTCAATCAAAGGAGATCGGCCTGTCGGTGCCACCTCACATTGTGTCTGCCAATTCACATGTAACTGCAAGAAAAGTTACGTAGGCAGGACCGAGAGGTGTTCGGTCTCCAGAGTTAAGGAACATTTGCCTCAATTGGTACATAACTCTTTATTACAGAAGAACGCCAATGTCGTTGAAATAAGCAAGCAACCAGCACCCGCAGTTGCAAGACACGTCCTGACCACTAGTCACGTTACCGACCCAGGCTGTGCATTCAGAATATTATCACTTCACTCCAATCCAAAGTTCTTGCGGTTAGTTGAGGCGGTCGCAATCAATCAACTGAAGCCGAACTTGTGTGTTCAGAAACAATTACTCGTAAACTTGACCCGTCCCTGGACTTAGTGACCTTTCTTAACCAACCGACTGACTATCCAACCTGCCTCCTAACGGTTCGATGTAAAAATACCGTTTCATGTTATTGTAAATTCCTTACTGACGAGTCAGTACGAAATGTCTGCATCCACCAGTTTCCGTCTTCTTACTGTTTTTTTCTAAATTCTGAAGGAATGTGCCTTTTTAAATTCATAGCCAACAATTCTGAGTTGAATGTTGGCTTCCGGTAACCATAAACTGCATTCAGTGAATTGTGTTAACTCTTGCTCAGCCAAATCGTCTTGTCACCTGGTAACTAAATTGTTCGAGTGAGTGAAACTCAAACGATATCAGCAGAGAGAAAATGTCGACAATGGGTGTTGAATACAAACTTCAGTGTTTAGTCAATGTAGGTCTTTTTGTATGCTTAAATCTTTGTTGCAATATTCATGACGGGTGAATAAAAAGGATGATAACTTTTAGGCTAAGAAAGCAAGCTAAGCGATGTCCACAAATATATACCACAATGTTTCGTAGTGAACTGTTTACGTATGATGCAATTGCTGGGGTTATTCATAAATATAGATCCACAATTTCCACAGAATGAATACGTTTTTCAATAATTGGTGCGTTTTACGGAGAACTATGAGGATGCCCCTCTAGCATTTTTGCACTTGAGTGTGAAACCGAGTCCCGAATTAGACAGTGAAGCTACTGGTTTCGTTTACATTTCATTGATGATGAGGATAACAGTGTACGTTGAAGGGTATAGATTGTGATGATAACGTGTTAAGATGTCATTATTCTTATCGATTTAAACAAGCGGATGGTGATTGGCTGGAAAATTTACACATTCTTACGATCTGTATGACGTGTAAACTGGGGTGTATTTGACAAAGTTTGATGTATACCTAATCTTGGGGACTTGGTCAGATTATAACACCAAAACTGGTCATAAGCGGCAGTCTAACTTGCACAAAAACTGACATGCACAGAACAGTGGTTAAAGTGACAGGTCATGACAGACAGCACGGTAGAGATGACTGTGCACGTAAACGTGATATAGTTGAGAGCAAATGAGTTTTTTAGTAGATTACAACCGTAATGTTCTAATTACAATATGGCACACATCAGGTTTCGGGTGTATGTGTGACCTAGATACTGATTGAAAAGTTCCTATACACTCGTTTATTTAGGTCATCTGTGGAATTCGACCTACTGCTTGCAGGCTGTTATCTTTGTGACGCAAATTTCGTTTGCTCCCGAATTCTAGATAGTTTCTAGACCACAATCAAAGGGTGTACCGGCGTGTAGATGGAACTTGGTGGTACAAACTGAATGTACTGGCACAATAATTCTCCAAACACTTCTTAAAACTATGTATATTTTCACCATCTCCATTCGTGTGTCAGACCACTTATAATATACGAATACATTTTGACGAAAAATTAGTCTGCATGTTTTGGTTTCACTTTTGAGAACTTCTATAAGCTTGTTAGATTCGACAACATGGTTATACAAAAATGCACACGACTTAAACTGAAGCCAATTGGATGTCTCACAAATATTCCTCGATCTAATCCGTAGAATGGCTGTCTCGGTAATGTAACCTAATGCGTTACTGGTTTAGGCTGAGTGAAGTCAAATCTGTTCAGATAAACCAGAAAAGTTTGAGGAATATACTCCGTGATGTTGAACGGAAACGGCGTTGGTTAAATTACGGCCGTCTAACGCTATCTGAAACGCAGGTTTTTATAAACTTCATCAGCCCTTGGATTATTTTACAAGGTTTCAAATGGACATTAGCAGAGTACTCACTGAAGTCTTTATGAGTGAGTTTAGTAGCAGGACATAGTGATTAGGTTTATCCCTCGTGAGCAAAAGTTGATCAATAGAAAGCATCAAATAATTAAGTAAAAAATGGGTATATTCTCACCTACTGGTGTGATAACCATCGGCGAGTTATCGTTGGACACAGGATGGATTTAATTTTTAACGGCAGCCAATTTGCACAAGTATGTTCCCAAAGACAACTAGAAAACGGTTCAAAATTTCCGTCACATTATTGGATTCAATAAATTTCACAGATGGCAACTGAGCTGTCAAGAACAAGTATATCCCGAAGCAAAATTAAAACGCATCCCTCAAACTTTGGTTTCGTATAAAACACGATAGGTGTCTGCTTATATATAATTTATTGAGCGCACACTTCTCCTCGTTTGCACAACGTAATAGCATTTTGCGCTGCTAATTTGCATGAACATAGGGAAGTACAGAAGGTTTCTGTAGTGCGATTTGGGGTTTCGAAATGTTTCCTTTCTCCGGTCTGAAGTCTATGCCTGTTTCATTTAAAGTCTCTTCAGATTTTACCGGAAGGCATAATGTAGAAAGAAATTAACTTTTCTGATGAATATTTTGCTTGTCACGTCTGCGACAGAGGTGATGAAGAATGTCTGGTTCCGTAGTTCCCAGCATATGCACACTCCATCGCTGAGGTATAGCCGCTGATCCGAGATCAAGGGATGAGTTGGTTCTACCTTAGCCTAAAAACAACGGTCGTCGCATACACATAATGAAAGACTTAGTGAAACCCGCAGTTCTCGGTTGTAACTTATGGTGGCACCGATTTATGATTTGAGTTTTGAATGGGGCAGTGAGAAGACGTAAACCATGTGTTGTTCTCTGGGTTGACTTCTCGAACCTTCTGGTCACACATGGACATGTGATTAATTCCAAACTTCAAGTTGAAGTTCCATATGATGGAAGTCATGGCTTTATGCATTAGACAGACAAACACGAGAATAAAGATTATAATATGGTGATGCTGACTGCCAGGGCAGCCGTAACGTCGAAACGAATTGTGTTTCAACACAGGGGGGGAGTGTGACGTTTGATAGTCAAAACCTCAGCAAACTGGAGTATGTTTCCGGTGGTTTCGAAAAATCCAAGCGAATGCGTCACAAGCTTTGACTCTGTCTTGTTTGGATTAATCGTTTTGTTACTGATCACGTCGGGTTTGGTTCGTCGGCCTCTATGCACGCGCCTGGCGTTTCTAGTTGATTCCAGTCACTTGAGAACGTGCTCCTTGATACGAGAAGCTAGCTATCGGTTTGTCCTCTCTACGTAACTCATGTTGCAACTACATGGCTCAAATTAACCGATTCTGTCTCCATTTCCTGTAAAAAGTGTAAAAAAAATATGCATATTTGGGTAAACTTCAGAGCACTTATTTCTTAATACATTTAGCAGATAAACTGACCAGTGTGTCGAATAGCATTTTGGCGAAGTCCATTGGAGACCAAGTGCCTTGTGATGGCAGAATAGAAAGAAGAAGCCAAATCTGATTCGACCAGTTTTATTGATGCGGTTTACTTCAGAACTCACCCGGATGAAGTCAATTTTCTCGTTGAGTGATTTCTGTTCCTGTCCAGTTACGCTTGCTGACAGACACTGTACTGGTCAACGGGCGTCCCCTGAGCGTTATTAGAAAGTGCAGCAGAGCCGTCATACCAACGGTAGAATTGACGACGGTACCGAAGAGGACGGTGTATTTAGAATCTCCGTTTCTAGAAGACAGGTGGTCAACAATGACAAGGAGGCGTCTAACAGCTGCTGTATCCAAAACTATGACGCTGCAAAACTGTGTATAATACAGCGAACAAGTACTCTACCAGACGTCTCGGTTATGAACAAACAGTGTGCGTCTGTCACATCTTACTGTTTATACCAATGTTCGTATAGCTGCAGTGTGGGCTACATAGGGAGGACAAACCACAGTTAGTTGTTTGTATCAAGCAGGATGTCCTCAAACGGCTAGAAACTCAGTAAGAAACTCCAGGCACCCGTGTAGTTGCCGACAGACAGCACCCAGCATCATTGGTTCCAAGGCACATAATGTAAACGGGGTATAGACTCAAAGTTCCTTATGCGTTCTTGGTGATTGTTCGAAGCCACCGGAATCGCATGCTGCAGTTTGCTGAGGCTCTGACTGTCAAACGTCAGAATCTCCTTGTGTGCACGAAAATAACTTGTGTTGACGCTGCAGCTATCCCGGTAGTCGACCTTCCCAAACTTTACATTCCCAATCTTGGTGTCTATCTGTTCTATCTATTAAGATATGACTTCTACTCTTTGGAATTTTGACTCATTGAAAATTGGTTACCTGTCCATGTGTGATGGGAATATATGAAATGTTAATCCGGATAACATCACATGAACTGCGTATTTTCGCTCCAATCCTGCTCCATCTTTTTATGCATGTAAAGTTCAGCTTTCCAGTGGTTACAACACATACGAAAGCGTGGCAATATAATCTTTCTAGGTGTTCCGTTCCAATTTTGTTGTATTCATCCATTTCAACCGCGCGAATGATACCGTCGGTGAAGGAATTTTCCCAATTACTACTCACAGGTATTCTGAAGACCGTTCACCATTAGGGTTGAGAAAGTGAACTGAAGGGGACAACATGGTTGTGTGACTTTCAGTATATTTGCATTCTGTTAAAGAGAAACGAAGAATGGGGAAAAGAAAGCTTCTAAACCTCATCATTGTTGAGGTGCGTGTACTTAAGATGGTATCAATTCTGGTTTGCTTAGAAATTCGTGAGTTAATTACACATTTTTACATTCATAACGTCCGCCACTGCTTGTTAGCTTATCGAATATATTCAAAACCTCAACATTGCTTTTGGATGGGATTGTATGCACTCAAAATAGTGCACGAATCAAAAAGCTGGGAAAAATGAATTAAGATAAAACACAAAACACACTGTTTTTTACAGAACTGGACGTTAGATGATTATGCTAACCACTAATCTCACCCAGTTTGGCACATGTTACCAATGGATAGGTAATAGAAAGCGATCATAGCAGGACTAGAATCCCAAAAATATGCCGAGGTACCTGTTTCTTCACAATTGTTAAACCCTGCCGCATTAAGTTCAATCCCTCTATTTTGTTAAAGCATTGTTTATGTGAAGTGGATGTAAAAGTGTTGTTCTGCTGAATCCCTTGATTGCTTACCCCTACATAGAAATACGAATGAACATTTCCATTTAAAAATCGATGCCATCCTTACGTTTTCCGTTGCACTTATCAACACATACCCTCTAAACCCTTCCTTTGACTAACCAAAGCGTGACCACAATCTCTTTCCCACCGAGAAATCCACCGTTTTATTCTATCACAGCACGTGCCCAACGCTTCTATCCGCTGGCTTATGAATTACGATGTTCTTTCCAGAAGTAATCTTTTGCGCCAGTGACTGCTCCTATTGGTGGCAAAATAACAGATAGTCGGGATTCTTACCGAATAGCTTGCTACATAGTAACTCATTTCATTCTCGTTCTTACCGCCATAACGGCCGGTTCATCTTCAGTACATTTTTGTTTTATATACGCTGTTGTTACGACACTTGCGTTGTTTTACACCACGCTGTTTGCCTTGTCCCGCTTTTGTGTTACATGACAAATGCAAGTGACGCTACGCGGTCGACTGTCGAGATCGATAAAATGTAGACTGAAACTCAAAATTCACAAAAACTTTGACAACTGAGTCTCAGTTAACGTAATCACGAAATAATATATTCTCTGGTGATCATAGTTAATTTATAGTGTGAAAAGTCTACTAATTGATGTGAACCTAACTACATATTTCACCTCCGTGCTTTGGCCATTCAGCAGCCTGATTGCAGACAGATCAGCAAAATTGTTGTACAGTGTCCACTTGGAGGACTTCGGTCATAAGCCGACAGAAAAAAGTATGTTCAAACGGACGTATATTGCCAAGAAACATCAAGGTTTTGACTGGTTACTAACTAATACGGAGTTAGAAAAAGCCCAAATGGGCGTTAGAATGATAGGGTTCAGGTAAATTTAAGAAGTCTGGGATGATAAGCACTGTTTGATTTCTATAAGAACAGCTCATGTGATTTGAAGCAAGTCAAAATGGGTCAAGGATAAACTCATGAATTTCTCAACAAACAAGCAATAATTTGTGTATGTTAGGTCCATTCTCGACCTTCGGGTTCATTTACAAATGCGAAGTCGAGTTCACAAACTGCAGTAAACTTGATTCTACTTGAACTAACGTAATATCGGCATTGTCAAAGAGACATTGGCAGAGTCGCTTCAGCTGATAGAAGAAAGAACGAAAGAAAGCATGCGATAAACAATGTCGAATCTGGTTGTGACGTCCACTAGTGGATGATGTATGCGGGTAAATGCAAAACCTTACTTGCGAGCCACAGTTACACACAGTTCACTGCACTGTTATGAAAGGTTCTTTCCCTCCAACCACGACCGCTCACAAGAGAATAAAGTAAGGCAGTGGCAGTTGGGCAAGTTAAACCCCGCTTTTTTGAAGTTGGAGTAAAGGCTGCTTGAGTCAGCTGTTTTTCTCCACAACCTCTGAATGAACGCAGACGAGCACATAGCAGAAGCTTGATTCACATTACCAAATAATTTGTTTCTCAAACGTGGGTCACCAAGTGATTGAAGCTAAATGAATTTGGAGTGTATTGAACAATGAGCACATGACCTCAGATATCGAACGAACAGAAGACATTTCAAAGTTAAGCGAAGACAGTTTTTCTTCACTGTCTGTTAGTTTTGTGATTGTCTAGGTCATTTCGAGTAACACCTGAGTGTCAGCTATGCTTACGATCTATTGACAAATGTCAATACAGGGTAGACTGTGAATCCTCATCCACAGATCTTATTATTCAAGGTCACTTTATGCACTGGTGTATTATACAAGTTGTAAAAAACATCTGCGTGCACTTTGTGGTTCTAGATAAGAGAAGCATGCTGCATTCTCGCCAAAAAGCTAAGAGCATTAGTGATATAAGAATACGAAGTGGTCATGTATCTGTTACAATATCACTCTGTCAATTCGTAAATATGTTATCCATACTAACTGTAAACTTTTGCCACACAGCTTGTATTCCGTGAGGATATATTTACTCAGCTGGTGTTTTCCGAGGAACACTTCGGTTACATTTAAGCATGTGTTTGTTTGAAGAAGTCTTTCATCTATAAAGTGAACCTCACACATTCTGATCGCAGCTCCCATATTAACACTGCTCACTGAGCACGTCTCTTCCATGGTGTTGTACTGTACTCCGGCCAATGAGCTACGGCATGCTACAAAGAATCGAACATTTCGAGAATCTGTTTGAGAGCGCTCCATTTTCGTAGCATGCCTCAGCTCAGGGGCTGATGGAGCTTCTTGAACCAATCGAATCGCAACTGGTCACTACCAGTTCAAACGACAATTCCAACTTTGTCGACGCGGGTGATTCAGTGAATGTCAAGAAGAAAAAATGACTTCTTTAGATGTAACCGCGTTGTTCGCAAACCTGTCGTTAAAAAGTATTAACTATATATGTGTGCTTACACTGGAAACAGACAACTCAACGTCAGCATTCCGATCGCCAAACTGAAAAAGCTATTATTATTCTGCACTTCAAACATTCAGTTTCAATTCAATGGAAAGCTCTACAAGCAAAATGATGGCATAGTAGTGTGTTCACCGGTAAATCTGTTGCTTGCAGACACATTCGTAACCAAACTAGAGATCAACGTTCTACGTCACGTCGTCCATAATTGCCTTCTTTATAGAGGATACATGGAGATACATTTTGCTTGATAAACGACAAACATGGTGAATAGTCCCTACCCGCTGATTTCAGTCGCATTCGCTGTCAAATGAAACATCAGTAAACAGTTGTCATACCTGGGTGTTACCATGCTTCGTAGCACTGATGTATCAGTACAAAGGATAGCTCATAGAAAAAAGTGAACTGGTCAGTACACACACTTTCTCCGCTTTGTTTCGCCGAGGTATTAATAAAGTTTAGTTCGCTTTTTAGCAGGCAGAGCCCAAAGCATTATGCACGTTAGATGCCATGTTAACCGAACTCCAGCACGTTCGAGATGTGCCAAGTCAAAATGGATACTCTCAACCATTCCTGTACAGAAACCTGTAACCAGAACTGAGATGTGAAACTGTTCAGATGCTTAATGAAAGCCTGTTCTTATAACTGCATCATGCAAGGGTGAAGTGACTAGTCAGAATATCGCTCGCTAATTTTGTACTGTAGCTAATGGTGTCTATCCTGCAGCGGAGGTTTCTTACCGTTCAATACCTGCCGGGTTTTTGCGTCACACTTCAAAGATAGTTTAGCTGGATCTTATTCCTCTTTTTGTGTTTATCCTCTCACCACTTGTGGTCAAGCAGGTTAAGTTGGGAGAACCACAAGGCGGTTGTCGGAAATGATTCGTGAACACACCCCGAGATAGCTCCACAGCGGTGCGAGAAGGCCCATTTCCAGTGCAATCGCTTCTCACATTTTTGACACTGGCCATCAAATTTGGCCGGATGAAGTCTTTCAAGTCATCTACAAGGTTCTTCGGGCCCAATACAGAGCTGTGAAATTGTGGTTGTTATCAATGGCCAGGGCTATTGTCCTCAGATTCTACAACCTCTCTGTGTATACCCAGAATCATCTAGTGCCAACACCACATCCATCTTGGACAAGGACTCAAACTAAGTAGTATGTATTTGCTCCTTCGGAATCCTGCACGAAATCAGAATCGCCAGGATTCTTACAAATTGACGAACATGTAAATTATGCAGATTCACTTCATTCTATGCGATCGGATAGGCGTTGATGGACCATCTTAGAACGCGGAAAGCAGAGCACACGGGAGTACAACAGAATATTTCGACGTCGACCGACGCCATAAACCAAAAGTTAGTATGGAGCGTTTCGACCATAAGTTCGATTCATTATGTAAATTTGAATATGCGATAGATAAATTAGAATAAATGTGAAGACTAATGACAGTGATGTGAGGGGTTCGTAACTCAAAACAACCCGTGTCTACACTTCGTGATAATTGCCGACTATTC
The DNA here is from genome assembly GCA_008508345.1 of Paragonimus westermani. Lineage (NCBI taxonomy): Eukaryota > Metazoa > Platyhelminthes > Trematoda > Plagiorchiida > Troglotrematidae > Paragonimus > Paragonimus westermani. The sequence goes on from QNGE01006344.1 coordinate 24,580, forward strand.
ACACTACGGTGTCAGTTGATTATGCACGTATGCGAGGGAAAAACTCGATTAGATACATTAATAGTACGATGAAATACTGTATACAGACTCAACACGGATCTCACAACAACTGACAAAGACGGAATCGGTATACTGGACGTCCAGAGGTCACAAGTGAGCTGGCTGGAAAACATGAGAAAACAACCAGATTTCATATCAAACGTTGTGTACAGTCAACCAACCCTGATATCATAAGTGTAGATTCATACATGATTGATCGCAATATCACATGATCCTTACGATCATATCTGGAAAATTGATGAATTGTCAACGGATATATAAAGCCGGATCTATACCAAATAACGTGATGTATGATGCGATATGATATATTATTTACTAATTAATAAACAAAACGGCGTTTTTTCGGTCTGTATGCTGACAGCGTTTACGAACGTTATTTCGGTCGTCGCAAACAAATATGCACCAACAAAACCCTAGTTAGTGCTTCCCGTTTCCACAGATGAGTTGATCTGAAATCAGATCTTCTGTATCTTTTAATGGAAAGTTTTTGGTGTTCGGGAACAACGCGAAAGCTTGTTAACTTCAGTATCACTTATGGCTGCGAAGCAAAGTTCATTGAATATCATTTGGGCTAAGTTTATTTATTTGCCAACTCCAATAGCTGTTTATTCTTTTGGCATGTAACACTGGCGATATGCTTGTTCAGCTTGAAAATATATTGCTATAACTTCTAAAATCACATGTCAAATGTTCTGTAAACGCCATGAGGTGAAGCATACCACCCACGCAAGCTGACCAGCAGTCAGCCAACAATATTGATCGGTGGGGCTTACCGATTTCAACATGTGCCGAGATAGGCAGGTTGCGCCTACAGTTATCACTTCACATTCAGCAAAATGTACAAATTATTCAACGTACATTCTGAGCTTTCTGTAAGCTGTGTTGTCAAAGAAATGAGACAGGGGTGGTTTGCTACAGATGATATAATTTGATATGATAGATGTCTGCCAATATACAAACCAACCAGTACGAGGGAGATCTACATTTGTTCGCTATCGGATCAACATAAGTACACTAGTGTGACGACTGGTTTCCACCGTTTTTTAAAATTCAAACAGAACTGAAAGAAAGTTGTCTTTTGCAGAGCAGTATTCTTAGACTTTCAACATAATTACACATAGTTTGATCCTAGTATTTATATATGAATGCATACATTTATTCGTATATAAATATGGTATGTGTTTCCCATACACAGCAAATGTGCAGTATACGTACTTCCTTTATATTGAATAGTATACAATATGTGCACATGTATGGATGTAAGTACATTCTTAAACATGTACAACACACCATACACATATATGTGTAATGTGTAATATGTACTTGTGTATATAAACGTGAAATTATATGATTTCACGCCTAGAAGTTTATTCCTTTCAAATACACACACATTTATTTACACATATTTAAATATATATATATGCACACGAAATAAATTTCTATTTGTGAAATCACATTACTTCATGCTTTATTTGTGTACGCATACTTCTTTTTATTTCGGGGATTTTTCTACGTTCATACGTACACGAACGTACATTTCTCCATCTCCATCTCCGAGACGGAGATGGACACCCAGTGTATTATTGAGCTTTACACATTCAGTTTTTGCGGGTACGCAAGGAAAAACGCTCTCCGACTTCCCACTTTTGCCAATCCCGAACGACACCTGCCCCCATGACTTTGATATGCAAACTGAGGTAACCACTTGGGTTTTGTGTCTAGTTTCGGAGACTATAAGAACTATCTTTTAGAAGCGTGCTTCTTTGGCGCTCTTTCTATGAACTGCAGTTTTTCTCTCTGTGTTTCTGGTCGCTTTATTCACACGACTGGCGTAGTGTACCATTAATAATTACGCGTATGGTACGCAATTGTGTCGCCTTGTACATACAGTGAACGTGCCCACCTGAAGGGTATCATAGATGCGTTGAGAAACGTACCATTATCATTAAAATTGATTTACGATAGCACGGAAATCTGAACCAAGTGTTGAGTCACTCTCCGGACGCAGAAATGGCCAAGACGGACTCAGGTTCCAAACTAATCCACTGACAAATAGTGTTCAGCGTTCGCAAGCTTCACGTGACCCCTAGGCGCCCAGACAGACTCATTTCTGGGCGTATTGTTAATTAGTCAAACATATCTCTAGGTCGCCCCGACCGCTTCACTAAGTTTGGTAGGCGAGAAATCGAGAAAAATTTTCGAACACGCAAAGAAATAGTCCCACATCTTAGTCCCTCCAGTATGAGCCCCGGGGCCGAATATGCCTTGTCTGCTTGCACCAGTGTACAGTGCCACTCCTCATATAGGGGTCGTGAACAACTTGTCAATAGACAGACGAAATACAGTTTCGTCCTCGTGAGAACCACACGTGGTTTTACTATGAATATTGGGTCAAATCATCGGCACGTCAGCAAACCATAATTGCTATCACATACTGCACATTAATGCGGTCTATTTAATGTTCCAGCGACAGCTGACACGTGCGAATCCTCATGGAACCGCATGGTCCTGTCCCGCGATGTGTCCCCGGACTAAACGGTTGAGTAGTTGATCGCATAGGTTTCTAGAAACTTACATTCGCCTCCCCGTAAACTGAAATACTTTGTCTAACAAAGGCTTCCAGTCAGCGTTTACGACACAGTCTGATACCTTCGTCTAGTCCTCTTACATAGGAAGAATTTCGTCGACAACACGCAAAATTTTAGCTAGGCAATTGAAATCTGTTGGACGGTTTGGTTGAGACAACGTTAACTGACACATATTCAAACGAGTGGTTACAATATGGGGGGCCTCCAATTCCCCATGGAGAGTCTCGTTAAGTTAAACACGTCACTGGTCACAGCACTGATTACCTCACTGAGCCTTCCAAAAAATTTGGCGTGGTATTCGGATGGCCTGGTTAAATCCTACTTTGCATGGAAACAAAAAGCCATGCCTTAGCTCGACCGCCACAACAATGAGTGAAGTGAGACAACTGCTTTCCCCAACCATTCAAGGTGTTGGTCACACAAGGCACAATTGTTTGCGTAATCCTGTGGGCTTATAAGGGTGGCTCACCCAAGTTTTGGTTTGACTTCTATCATGACCACAACTATAAAACACTCTTGAAGCCAATAGGAATGCCGACTGTATGACGGGCTAGCCGGGATGAAACTTTGTATCTCTTCTGCCAGAAGGCTCATCAGTCCTACCAAAAACGGACAATTACTTCTACCTCCTGTAAAATTCTTACTACGCCATCAGAAGGTTTAGCTCCTCCACCCTACGACGAGGCTTCTCTTCAAGAGGACTATTATATAGTGTCAAATGTTGCTCATGTGAGTCACAATTATAGTCGAGGCAAAACTAAGGGGCCTAGACATGCTGCGACTCCTCCGATTGGGTCGCCACCATTCCCACTGCTATCCTTGGGCATGGTCCTTGTTTAGTTCTAGGGGCCCCAGGTGTGTCGAAAGTTTATAAAAACCGCAGGCAATCAACAACACCCAGACACGTACTTGTAAAGGTCTAGAAAAAAAATAGATTGGAGCGGCTTGGACAAAAATTAAGCGGAGTTTATCACGCCGATGACGTTTGGCGAAGTTTTGATTCTACCAACAATACAGGCTACTCGGAGATCGGCAGTCGGGTGAACAGAACAGGGATGGTCCTCTGCAAGTAGAAGTGAAAGAGAAACGGACATCGGTGAGGTTGATTTCAGACAAGCGCCAGCTGGGCACGTACCAAACAAACGTACCTGTGCCCCATGTGCGTTACATTACAGTGATTAGACCATTGCAGAGTGAGAGTCCATAGGGTTCAGCTAATTGATGGAGAAGTTCGGCAGCTTTGTAAACGAAAATTATCGAGCACCGTTGATCCCGGACATTTACCAGTTCATAGAGCTATGCTTACTCCACCAGTTATTCCTGTGTACATCCTGGATGTCGAGCAATGACATCTTTGATGTGGCGAGTTTTTAGTGAATGTTCAGCATGCTGAGTAACCAATTCCGATCCAAGATGACGATTGTGCAGGACAGCCTGTTAATAACATAGCGCTAAAGTTAAAAAATATGAAAAACTAAAGCGTAGGAAAGAAGGACAAACCTCTGCATTAAAACTGCTGAATTTCCAAGGCAAGAGTTGAGTTCAAGCAATTCAGCGAAAACCACTAAATACCAGTCACGTACTGGCAGAGCGACGAAACGTGAATGCAACTAAGGGTTCACGTAAATCAGGGTCTAGTAGTGGGAAGTAAGGATGGGGAAGCCACGTGGTGAACGATCGGTTCGGCGGATAATTGGTATCAACGTCCAGTAATATAATGTGAGAATGATTCGCAGCGCACGCATTTCCAGTGGTTGGGTTATTCTTCGCAAAGAAAACTTGCAGTTGTCACTGAGTTAGTTTCGATTAGAGGAAGAGGAAAGAGTAACACAATGAGAATATAGGAAGGCATGGGGCGTTGGCACAAATTTCTCACGGTAAGCTTGATGGTCAGCACACTCTCAAAGCTATTAACTAATTCCACAGCAATAATAATATTTCGGGACGCATCTGTGAGAATAGCGCCCAAGCAATACGTGTAAATAATTACAATATGATAAATGGGATAGTTTATTAACAAGAGAGGCGTACTGTACAAAATATTGTGGGCGCGTACGACTAAAAAGTAAGCTCGCGTAGCAGAAAAGGTTTGGCTTCAGCTTTGTGATGTTTGATCGATTTGTCACATGATATGACGTCTGACTCAATGTTCAAGGACATGCTACTAAAAGTATTCAGTGAATGGCAAACCTGAACGTGCTTCAGCATTACTCAATGTGAATGACACCGAGAAAACTTAGAGATAAACGTGGTGAAATAAGGGAGGGCGTGCACCTTCTGAATCCAGCATACAAATGGTCGGAAATATGAAGAGGACTTCATTGATGGCTGAAAGACTTTCAGCGATTGAAAGTTCCCCAAATCTTCTGATCATTACAAGTGTCCGGTGGCTGTAAAATAACCTTTTACACAATAGACAGTCGTGGGAGCGAGAATGAGACGCACTTTCACAGAGTGGCTAGTGGTATTCGGGAAGTTTACCGGTGGCGTATATCATCGGTATTAAATAGCCAAAAAGCCAAACGAGACACCTATGAGCATTCATCTTGAACCTGACGAACGACGTATTAGATATCATGTAACTCACGGCCCAATTTTCTCTACGTAGTTTATTCAGGAAACAGGCATCCTGAAAAATGGTACCGTTCTCATCAACAAACTCCTGGGATGTGGCTAACACAGATGTAGTAGACGCGTCCACAACTGTGCTGAAAGTACTAGATTGCAACAGCAATGCACTAGCTAATGATTTTTGGATTTGATCAAAGAGATTGAAAATCTATGCTGAAAGCTCCACGTTGTCGTTGGTGTGTTCATCCAGTAAGATTTTTTCTATGGTGGATCAGCTGTCCGTTTTCAGGGAAGAATCGCCAGTAGCTTACCAATTTCACTAACGGCCCCACCCCGCAGTCTTCCTTCTTCCAGAGCAACCAAGAAATCTAAAGTCTGCTACTACATGGAGATCACTGTAGGGGTCTCAATCGTCCTGTTTGAGGCCCGTTGCCGAATCACGAGGGCTCACTCATCCCTGCATGCAGAGAGCCTGACAACATTGCAGTTCATGACATGGGTACCCGTACACTGATTTTGGGACATGGTCACGATTTTCGAAGGATTTCACTCCGGTATCTAGATACTGATGTCTGGTATATATTCCCACTATAATTCCCACATTCTACTGACCGTGCGTTGTTGTCGAGTGTTATGCCGTATATTGTCGACAATCTCCCCAGCACGGTTCCAAACATTCATGGGTTAATTAAGGTAGTTGCAAGTAGTAACGTCGCATTAGCAGAACAGTCTCTCATAACCTCTCGAAAATCTAGATTTTCACCATTATTCACAGGTAAATGGCAGCACCATATGGCTGCGGCTTTCCGGCGGTTGTTCGCCGTTTTTCATTTGGAAAGAAGGAACAAGCTGAAAACATCGTGTGTCGAATTCCTGAACACGTTCCGTTTTTATATCATTCACATGACGAGAAGCCCCGCGGCTCCTCTTTTAAGGAGGCAACAGAATGTTGGTAAACTAATGCTCACGAAGAGTTACGGTATCCCTAACAGCCTTGGAGCATCCAATATATATGTCATGGAGGATTTGCCCGATACAATGCTCACACAAAATAAACTCCAGTGATCTTCGAAATCAACCTAGTTTTTACTTACCATCAAATCCTACTTGCTATTTTCAATATCCCCAAAACGGCAACTATTGTACGTATCGCCGGTTTAGGCAAACTATAACCGAGTACAGTACAATGAACACCGCCGGACAAGGGTTAGCGATCGCTGATTTCAATCGATATAACGCCCGCTGCGCTTTTATCGCGGATGCGGTACACTGAGCAGATGGATTAAACGTACTAGTGACTTGGATACCCAATTCGCTTGTTTGCTGTCTAGTTGTAAATTTAACTGTCTGTCCATGTGTATTCTTTAAATACCTGAGCGTTGACTGTAGGGCTTTGGCGAGGGTATGACCTTTGAGAACGTCCAGCAGTAAATCCCACTTTCGCACATTTTCAGAATGTTCCCTTGGAGGACGGTCGAGTCCGACGAACTCCCGACCAGCTTTATATCGTCTGCACACAGACAACATGGGCAGACCAAGTTGTTGGTTAGGTCGTCTATGTATACCGGTAAAAGTAGAAGGGCGAGGATTGATCCCTGAGGAACTCCACTCAACGGCGAACCTTTGCCAGACTGTACTTCTCTTACTCTTACTCTACGCGACATTCCAACTAAAAACGCCTGCATCCACCTGCAGATTCTAGTGGAAGTTCCGGGTTCTCGAGGTTTCCAGCATAGAAGCCTGTGGTTGAAAGAATTGAAGACTTCCTGAAAGTCCAGATATCACATATCCACCAGTTGTCCTTTGTCCACTTCCTCCGTGACAGTGTCTAAAAACGTCAGCAAATTGGTAAGACCATATCTCCCCCTTAGGAAGTCATGTTAAGGAGCTCCGAAGAATTTCTGATCGCAGAGAAACTTGCGGATCTTCTCTCGTAATATTCGTTTGAAAAGTTTGCTAACAACACTAGTCAGGCTTGTTGGTCGATCATTTTCAACCTCTGATCCGTTGCCATCTTTGAAGATGGGAATTATAAGGGCTTCTTTCCAGTCTGTCACAAATATCCCTGTTTCCGATATGAAACTGAACAGTTGGGCAAATAGTGACGTCAACAATTTGGCCAGATGTTTTTGGGCTGCCGGATGGATGTGATTAGGTCCCGCGGACTTTGTGCTGTTTCGCATGGATATCGCTTGCTCAGCTTCGTGGGGCGTGATGACCTGATCCACCATGGGCACGCCCACGGAATTAAGCCGAGTCTCCGGTGCTTCGTTGTCTGAACGATAAACACTTTGGAACTGTGCCATAAACGCGTCCGCTATGTCCTTGTCGGTCGATATGACCTCCCCTTCACAGGAGAGTATAGTCCCAATGTCCTTCCTTAGAGAGGACCTAGACTGAGCACAACCATGAAAACTCCTGAGGTTCCGTTCAATATCTCGTGCTAGGTTGGCCTCATAGACTAGAACAGCATTTCTTGCTACCTTGAATGCTTCATTTTGAACCTTTTTGTGACTCATAAAGCTTTTGAACCCCCTATGTTGCATATATGCCTTCCAAGCCATGTACTTAGGTCGGGGAGCTCTCTTGACCCTAGGACAAACCCATGGCGTGTTTCTGAAGGATATTCTTATCTGTGAGTACCCGGATTTTATCGACGTAAACCTACCACAGACTGTCGACGTCCTCTATGAGAACCGTCGGTTTCCATGTCAGCTTATCAGCTTTCAACATCAGTTTCTTTCTGTCCATTTTGTGGAACAGTTGAACCTTGTGTGTCTGCTCTACTAACAGGGAACATTGGAAAAAAATCGTTACGTGATCACTCGTTCCCAGTGATCTTTGTGACGTTGTAGTGGTTCCAAAACAGTCCCAGACTAC
>QNGE01006345.1:16195-32661 GCA_008508345.1 Paragonimus westermani
AGAAATAAGGATTTCACCTTGCCAACCCCGATATCCCGGAAGAATATAAGTGCAAACTTCTTTCTTGTAAAGTATTCCTACATTTGGAACAAACTTCCAAGTGAAGTCAGAGCCAGTAACAACATTCAGCGTTTTAAAAGGGGTTTGGACAGCTATCTTACGTTGACAAACACGATGTCCATCTTCAAACTCTCTGTATCACCTGACGACCTTTTTGAATGTGGTCCGAAAACATTTAGCCGAAAGATGTGTAATACGTGGATAACCACTCCGCTGTCCAACGCCTTTCGAGAACAGCCCGCTTGAAACGGTTTGTTATACAGTTTACTCACAAGATCATTTAGCACTTGACCTTTGACACCCAACATTATTCTAATGACGTGTTTACTCATTTGTATGCAATGCCCAAATCGCTATGAAATGTGCACTCGGCGTTAATAATAATTCCAACAGTACGGTGACATGTGAGCTGCAGTTGTCACGCACATTTCATGCGGCCCTCCAAACCGTCGACTCAATTACCCGTTTACCCGAGTAAATCTCGAGTGCATAGTAAAATACCACAACAAACAATGAATGGGGTTATATATCCCAATAATCATAGCAAAATTAATAATATCGAACGAGTTCTTCGCCAAAAATCCCCCATATATATTGCCTGTCATAGCAAATGTTATAACCCCATATTTTCTCATCTAACGTGTGGAATTACGTTCTCCCTCCCGATTCCCATCTTATCCATTGAGCGAGGAAATGTTTCTGCTACGGATGGACGCACGGAACTTCGTCTAAGCTGAACGGTTCACAAGATGTTCAACTTTGTGACGTTTTCGAGCAATCGGCGAAATCCTGCGTTGAAATCTGCTTGATTTTGGGGTTTTCCGCGATGCCTCGCCAAAGCCGATCTATCTTGACAATTTCCGGATGCCAGTTTTATTCCCTAACAGCAAAAAATTCCAAAGGTGCGGTTGGACACCTTCCCGGAGTGACCTAGAAATATTTGAAAAATCGCTCATATCACAACCTTGTAAACAGTGAATTAGTGCAGCATCCCATTTTTCGAGACTGAATCGGTAAAATGAGCGAACTACCTATTTCTCTGTTGCGTGGGTGAAAGTTCCATAAACTACAGTCGTTTCCTCTTTGACCACTTAATTCTTGCAAGAAACTTCACGTTTGTGCTACTGTTAAATTATTCGTTTATGTATGGTTTGCAAATATCCACAGTGATCGCGCGTAACCAAGCGTGCATCTCACATATGAGTTGGGAAATATATATTATTTATCTATTTTGTGGGATATCATACCAAAAATAATAATGATAAAATGTCACATGGTCGGATTCTTGTTATCACGATACCTTATAAACCATTCCTAGCATGGGTTTCTCAACAAGCGTTCTTGCATGACATGCCAGCTAGAATTTCTTGACCATGTGACAGAATCTACTGACGCCGGTAAGGCGATTAGCATTATACTGTTGGACATGGCGGAGTCTGTCGATGATGTGCCTCGTGAGCGTCTCCTGCTCAAAATAGCATCCTTCGGAATACGTGGTCCCCTGCTTAGCTGGTTTTCGTCATACCTTACAGGCAGCACACAAACAGTGAAAATAGGAGACAATAGCTCAACGCCCAGACCAGTCACTAGTGGGGTGATACAAGGAAGTGTTCTGGGACCGTTACTCTTTCTCATATATATAAACGATATATGTCAAGTTATCAAGCATGGCAAGCTATTCTTATTCGCTGACGATATCAAACTTGTATACAGCTTCTCTCCTGGCAATCATAATGCATGTTTTGAAGATATACGGAATGACCTCATGTCATTGGAGATTCGGTGTCATACTTGGCTGATGAAATTTTCAGCCAATAAATCCACTATCGTTGTGCATGGTTGTCACGTACCAGATGGCTCTATGAAGCTGGACGGTCACAGCATATGCCCTACTCAAACTCATTCAACTTCGCAGAACATATATCTTTCCTAGTCGCTAAAACCAGACGGACGATAGGTTACATTAAACACTCATTCTTCCCACCTGCTGCACGGTTGCACCTTTATAAACTATGCGTACGATCCCAGTTTGAGTACTGCACGTTCATATAGGGCCACCTGCGCGAGTCTGATAGGCTAACTCTGGAAAGCCTCCAACGTGCATTCACGAAAAGCTTATTGGGTTGTCCATCTTCTCTGAGCTACAGGGAACGCTGCCGGACGCTTGTACTCGATCCTCTCTGGTTACGGCGACTCAAGCTCAACCGTTCACTCATGTTTAGTTTGGTCTATGGCAGTAAATTCACCGTCAGCTTCGCGACTAGCTTACAACACAGGCCAAAGTATAACTTAAGAAACAAGGACTTCAACTTGGCAGCTCTTAAATCTTGGAAAAAACTGCGTTCAAATTTTTCCTAGTGAAATATTCCTACATTTGGAACACACTCCCATATGCAATTAGGTCCAGTAAAAATATACACCAATTCAAACGAAACTTAGAAACTTTCCTCACAATGACGAGAGTCATGTCTCTTTTCAAGCTCTACTTGTCTGAGGACGTTATCTTCAAAAACGGACCTAATAACATCTGACGAAAAACCCCTGTTTTGAGTGATGTTAAGTCACGCACCTCTCGAACCGATCAAAACTACTACTTTCAGACTTGCCAGCGAACACGATTGTTCGTCATAGCTCACATAGTTAGTTTCACGATTTCCCGTTTACCGCATGATTCCTCTCTCCATTCCTGGCTTCACTGATACATCTTGCGCGAGATAACATCCCACCCCGCCCGGACTCTCAAAATTCTGCAATGGTTGTGCATACCGCGAGCTCCTCGAAATTCTAAGGAATTTGAGCAAAGAATGACATCCGGTCGAGAAGTCCACGCGTTTCCCGCGAGAGTAAATGCGTCTCCACCTCACCCACATCATGAGAAAATTTTCTGCGCTGTTCTCCTGGACTATCTACATGGAATAATCGTCAAACTCTTCGCCAATACATTCTCTCCATCCTACAACCACCGTTTATTGGCACGACCTTGAGCATCAGGCAAGCGATCACCTTGTGGAGTCCTAATTGATGTAACGAACCGATTATTTTATCGAATTGTGCAGACCCCAAGCACTACCTTCTCAGAACCATGAAGCTCGAAGTTTCCTGCTCAGACTTGAATTTTTCCTTCATATAATTTCTGTTTTTGTCTGTTTTGTTGCTCTACTCACATAGCTGACTCGTTGTATAATTTTCAAATTTGGTGTTCACTTGTGTATGTGCTAAGAATCATTGCGTTGCTCACACTCTCCTGAGTGTGTTTGTCACAAATGCGTCGAGAAATATATTATTATTATTATTATTATTATTATTATTATTATTATTATTACTATTACTATTACTATTATTATCAAACCGACACCGCATGTCTACCAGATAAGGTTTAGTCTATTTCAACTTTTCCCATTCCCACTGGGATGGCCTACCTCCAATGCCCCCTCGGCATACTCAACTGCTATCTGCGCTTCATCCCCCATTGCACGAACATTCAAAATTTTTTGGCCGGCCTGTTCGGCCGAAAACGCAAGTCCATTAAACTACCACACGGAGCCACTTTCTCAAAGACAAAGAGAGCCCCATATTACGTCACCAAACTATACTTCAGCAGTTGCGGTCCAAAGGACTGACTCTTTCTCGCCATTTGTGTATCAAACGCTTCTGTTGGCGCAGTCCTAAAATAATTCGTAAATGGTGACGAGCAACCCTTGGCTTTTGTTTCTGAAAAGCCACAACTAGCAAAGATGAAGTACAGCACCCTTGGATGTAAGATGCTGACTTTTCTGGCGATTCATTGCTTCGGGCACCTTTCGGAAAGCCAACACTTTTTTGTTAAAATCGACCACAAGCCTCTGACATGTGCTTTCCACTCCAATTGTGACCGGTGTTTCCCGCATGAAATCAGATATTTGGACTGTTTTTCTCTATTTACAACGGACATCGGACGCACGCGTGGTGACGCCAATATAGTCGCTGGAGCATTGTCACTCCTCGATGTAAAATAAGTCCACTCGTTGCCTTCCTTCGATGTGGCTAAAATGACTACTTCCCAGCAGTGCGGTGAGAACGTGAGGGACGTCTCTACTTGTAATTCTTTGAAATTATCCATCGTCCCTCCGCCGGCACAAACTGGTGACATGCTGATGACACGCTGGTGACAAGCTGGTGACCCTATGTCTCACTTTCTTCTCGGTATAATGTTCTTAATCGTTACCACTGTTAAACTACTCCGTGTGCACCCGGGGTCGTTGGACCACTAACATCCTCCGACGATTTCACCTGTATAATCACCGCAATCGATCGTTTTACCTGTTGGTCTTCAGCTGCACCCAGTAGAAGTTTCCTATCAGAGACAGCTGCTAAAACCTTTTTGAGGCACCGGGTCGTTAATTCCGATGTACCACTTACAATCATCACGGATTGAGGCACTCAATTTCGCTCTTCCGTCTTTTGTAATTTCACACAGCTGGTGAGTTGTTTACACGGAATACCACGGTAACACGTGCTTGCGATAATGGCTTGGTCAAGTGACCTCACCTGAAACCAAAACCCTCGTTAACCGTCCATTCAGACGCAACGAAATGGGGCGAGCATCTATCACCCACCCACCCCTGTAGTCCGGTTTACTCTTGGCAAAGTCAGCCGGTGTGGCTGTACTGTTTCTGAATTAGTTGACCGTACCAATTTGCATCTTTCACGGGAACCGATTAAACCTTCTTCACCCTCTGACCGGGGTAAGGGGTTACACTTGAAGTTTATGACAACAAACGTACAGCCTTCGCGTCATATCAACCCGTCAACATTGGCGCCAAGAACACAAACTCCGAATTTGCTCACGCGTGAATTTGTGTGTGTGGACAAAGACGCCATCAGGAGACTACTAAAACCGCGTTACCTCGGCCGTTTAAAGTGGTCAAGCGCGAAACTGAAATGTTTGGACGGCGCCAATCCGTATCTATTGATCAACTGAAACCAGCTTGTACAGAATAGGATGATGACATACCTGATAGAGATTGACCGAAGATAACCCCTCCTCACTCCTGACATTATAAGGTTCACCTGCAGCTCAGTCCTCATGTGCTCTTGAACAGCGCACCACATGCGAAAGACTCTGCGCACTGGCAAAAGCACCCAACAGACTACGGTGCTTGATATGGCTGTTAAGCGTTTGGTTTGTCTTCTCTTCGTTGATGTTTTTCCATGGTGATCTTAACTCACGATCGCTTTAGTGGTAGAGTATTGTAGTGTCCGCAGCCCACGATTATTTTTTTCTATTCATTTTTGTACATACCGTCCAGTTAAATTTATCTTTACACTTGTTTGAAAGTATCACCATCATTTTTCGAACTTGATTGTCACCAAGAATAAACGAGGGTTACCGGGTACCATCTTTACTCTCTCCATTTGCGTGAAATTTCGGGTTGGCGAAGTAGCCGCACGGTGAAACTTCTTGTTCCGCTTGTCTGTTGATCTACCAGCGCTGAGCATTCGTCATCACACCTCGCATATGGAACTACCCATCGACCGTCATCCGAACCTACTCTCCAGCGCTGACCTTCTCTCGGGTGGTGGCCTATCCGGCTCAATGGATTTTGAATTGTCAGTGAATTGTTCCATTTTTCATTGATGCGTCTTCCTTTTATTTGTGCTCATACCTTTTGTACACACCCGTTATCGTTAAAGCCTTTTTGGTGTTGCTATACTTTGGTCGTCTTTATCGTCTGACTGGTCGGGCCACCACTGTTGTAACATCTAGGGAAGGTGACTTTACGGGTAGCTTCCTGAAGCTCAGTGCACACGAACTGAAGATTCAAGGAGGGCAGAAGTCCCTCCTTCACACCACAAGGCGGAAAGTGCGCTGGCGGCTGTAGAACGTTTATAGGCAAATTTGGATGCGGGGATTGGTAATTGGCTGGTTCGTTGTATAAACTCGGGCGTTGGTGCGTAGGTCGGCAGATAACCGGTTTTCCGCAAGATGTCGGAAATGGGGGACCTTAGTGAAGTGTTTCGGACATACATCTCGGATGTTTTCCGTTGTGGCACGTTCGTGGAATTTCGTAAGAATTTGCGAAAGTTTTAGCTGGAGACAGGAAAGATTTGCGACCTCGGGATTGGTGTAACACGTGCAGAGTACCACTGGAATTCGAAGAAGAAAAGTCCGGAATATGCACCCGGAGGATCGAAATACCAATCATTTTTTGATTCGATAGCCTCTCTGCCAATACACACCGGTCCGAATGTCGTAACCTTCACTTTAGCTTCAAGTCGGCTCTAACAAAGTTGGAACCGCTGTCACTGCGAAGGGCTTCTGACTTTCCCCGTCTTCCCAAAATTCGCACCAGAGCCATGAGAAAAGAGTCCGTAGACATTGAATTGACCATTTCGAGGTGGAGGGCACAAGTCTGTAAACAGGTAAATATGCAGCCATATCGTTTGAAGTCGCTCCTTCCCATAGACACATTGAATGAGCCTAACTAATCCATCCCACAGTACCTGAATGAGTAAACGTCCGTCGATGCTCTCATCAACAGAATTGGCGCCATCGTTTGAGTGTACTGCTTAGCATGAATCCTTTTACAATGATAGCACTCACCTAACACTCGTTTAACGGCCGCCATACCTTTCAACGTCCAAAACCGCCTCCCGAAGCTGGCAAGTACATGCAAGTTACCCATGTGCCCTTCGGATTCGTGGCAGTGGCGTATCAAAAGGCTTGTGACAGCACCTTGACAAGGAATAACCACCAGCTTCACATCGTCTTCACCGTCTGGCCGGATTCTACCGCCAAGATACAGCGCTCCATCTATCTACGCCGGCCACAATTTTTCAAGTCCACCCACCTTACGAGAATTTATTATGGACAATCGTAGTTTGAGATAAGAGACATTGTTTTCGGACGTACAAAGAGTTCCTACTCTGATTGAGGCGCTCTGTCTAGCGAATATCACCACGGACACAAAGTTAACGCAACGTGGTAGGCAAGCGATGGCCCGTAGTGACTTAGTTCAACTGGATTAGCTTGGTATCAGCTAGCCCAGTATAAAATTTAAGCCCTGATTCGTGGTGGTCGCATGAGTTTGCCTAAGCTCGGGATCTTCCTTTAACAAGCACGACAAGGCTGGCATTCTCGGCCACTGTTCTTCTGGGGTCAACAGAAAGGTGGAACCCCATAACCAGAGGTTCATTCCCTTACTCAAGGCGTGTCACTCCCCTGGACGCCACATCAGCCGGATTTGAGTCTAAAGGCACATGCCTCCACTGTGATGCCGAAGTGAGGTCGTGGCTGAGCCCTATATGATTGACGACGAAAACTGCAAAACGCAATGAAGTCTTCTGTAGGTAGTGCAACGCTATTGTAGAATCTGTTCACAGTACAACATTACGTATTGGAGTTTTCAACTCACAAATAAGAAAATACATCAGCTTGGACGATAGGAAGGCTGCCGTGAGCTCCATCCTTGGTATCGTAACCGCCTATTTTGGGGTCACCCTAGATTTTCCCATCAGAAAGCCGCACCGAATACTATTATCTGAGGCAATTACCCCTAGGTATTCCGCCGCCCCGTAACCGACTTCCAACGCATCACAGAACATGCGCAATTCGACAAGCCTTGCTGACGAAAGTCCTTGAACAGTGCATCTGGGCAACGCCACGCTGTCTATAGATTTCACATTCCGCCTACCACCCCAAAACACCCGATCATGCTTTTTTATGTCAGGGCCCCTACCGATGCCTGGTTGACAATGGTCTTGGAGCAACCTGCGGGCCAGCAATGACATTAGGGCCACTATCCCCAGTGGATCGTACAACAAATCCACGCAACTTAATATTCCTCTCTTAGTGCGACCGGTGTGAGGGAGGTTGACTTGAAACCGAAAGCAGTCGCCTGCCACTTGCCACCTCAAGCCTAGAGCTCGCTGGTGTTCACGACTGTGGAGTTATATAGTCCGTGAGTCGATAAGTTTTTCTTCATTTGGTAAATGTCCAATGGCTTCACTATGGTCAGAAACCCACTTGGTGAGTCTAAACCCACATAGCCGCAACATCGCTCGAATTTCATCTACCTACCCCCGGACACTGAGTCAGATGGCGCTAGGTAGTCGCCAACGTAGAAGTTTTCTCTCACCACGACTGCAGTCTTTGGTGAAAATTTGTGCTGATTATCCATAGTTATTTTTTGTAGTGCGTAACTAGCACAAAGTAGCGACAATTCCGGTCCGAAGGGGTGGACATTCAGCTAGTAAGCATCTGGTAGTTCTTCAAAGAAAACTTAAGGCACCCTGTCATGACACGGTGCTCTCATTTGCAGGAACATCTCTTTATTGTCAACGGAGACTGTCACCGGGTATTTTCGGAAACGCACAAGCACTCTCACCAAACTGTTATTCAGGTCAGGACCTTGGAGCAATATTGTGTTGAGAGACACACCCGGTGTTCAGCGGCATAATCGAAAAATGTCCATATCTTACCCGGCTTATTCATGTAGAGTACGGGATGGTGTGGCAAGTACTATCTCTGCGTTATAGCCGTAACACTCTTACTTATGTAGCTAGTATCACGGCAGAATGAGTGACGCCTAGTTCCGGGTCTCAAATCAACCGTTTTTTCAACGCAACACGGCGTTTCCGAGCCATTTCCATATCGTTGTGCAATACTCATACATCTTGTCTCCACGGCAAACCTATTTCAAAGTGACCGTCCCTGAGTATTACACTGCTCTCAGTCATATTTAATGCTCGCCTGCCCTCTACAGAAGGCTCTTCACTGTCCGAAGTGCATCCGTCAATGAAGTCTACTTCATGCATACTTCGGATCAGATCATCCAACGAGACCCGACGCACTCCAATGAGGTTTGCGCAATGTTCGTTCCAGGATTTGGTGCGATATGGACTTCGGAGGCTTTAACTGATTATGGCCTAACTCACACAGAGCTAATTCATACTGCCCAGTCTCTGCCCCAGCACCCAGTGTGCTTCAGGGATATCGCATCCTACCAAACTCTTCACACCGGTTCTAGTCAAACTCTTGAAGGGAGCATCCTTTAGATGATTTCATCTATCTACTTCTGAATGATGGACAACGTCAGCCTGAGCCAGCGGCAGCTGTCTCACCGTATAAACCGAATCAGCTATGATAGAGTACTGCTGATATAACCAATGAAACTCAACTGATACCTTGTCGCATGATTTTGCAGAAGTTTCGTGAGGAGTACGGAACATCATCTGGCAGGACTGTTCCAGCAAATCAACTGTCCTTGCAATAGATTCATCGAGCAATGTATTGTCAGACCCGTTATCCAGAAAGGCACACGTTGCCACTGACGCTTCCGGGCCAACCAACCTGATCGGGACGAATCATAGACGTACACCGTTTACATTGGACGTAGCACTGCACAATCATGACCTTGTCGGCTCCTCCTCAACAAGTTCGGGCTTATCCTCACGGACCAACGTATGATGGCGTCGACTACAACCCGTTACCGCACATCATATCCGTAGTCTACAAGACTTGGCTAAATGGTTCGCTTTCAAGCAAACAAAACATCGTCCGGTGTTCTTCATCATTGCTTCGCGTTGCCCCAAAGACTGACCGCTGAACCAACCACAATCGAATATATCGTGATTGCCCTTACAGACCGGACACATTGGGTTCACCTTCTCATGAGGTGTACCTACTTGGACGTTGCATCTAGAGTACCTGATTCTAGGAGGTCCAGAGGATGACGAGTTACTCTTCCTGCTTCCTGGGCGAGCAGCCAACTAACCATATTGACTAGCACTGGCTGCCACTTTTTCCTCCACAAAATTGAACGAGTCGCTAAAAGTAGGTTCCCTTCCGCACTCAGTAATGCTCTCGGCAACTTCTGCCCATATTTTCTTCAGATGGTGAGGCAATCGCTCAACTGCTTTAATGGGGTTTGTTGTGCAGTTTAGTTCTGCACCGTAATCTAGCTGCATTAACCTCGCCTGACAGCCTTTCATCCGGCTGGCTAGTCCACGCGGGCCATCAATGTCGCTGGAGACTAACCTAGGACCCATGTAAACCACCTTGCTCACCGCTTGCATAATATCATGTCGGCGGTCAAGCTGCTGGAGCAAAATCCTCATAGCCTCTGTGAAACCCACCTTCTTTGGCAAGAGTGCACAGTGCTTAATTACCTCTTTCGCCCTACCACGACAATAATGCAACAAATTGGGAAGCTTCGATCCTTAGTCAACTAATTTGTCTACCACGTTACCTCCAAAATTTCTGAGAAAGGTGAAGTAATTCTTCAGGGACCATTGAAACTATCCACCTCATGTTTCAGAAGACTAGCTCCAAGAACCAAACTTCTGAGAGCCCGCTTTAGCGACTCGACGGGGTCCGAGCAAGAGGAGTTTGTTTCGGAGGCCCCCGATTGAACAGGGTGGCATGTTGTATCAAACTTAGACCCGGCTGTCGGGACGGTCTGTGATTTCGCTGCCCCACCCTGACTTGTATAATAATAGTTATCATTATATAGTTCTCAACGCTTATGTGAGAAGCACGCCGAGTTGTGCGCGATCATTACATATACTTGCAAATCATACAAAACGAATAATTAAACAGTAGCACAAACGTGAAGCCTGCCGTCAATAAGTATGTGGTCAAGGGGCAAATGACTGTAGATTATAAAACTTCGACACACGCGAAAGAGAAAAATGCAGTTCGCTTGCTTCACAGATTTGGGATGTTACGCTACTATATATTTCACAAGGGTGTGTGGAATGCAATTTTTTAAACAGTTCGTGGTGACCTCCGGAAGAGCGTCGCAACGCATCTTCGGATTGTTTCGCCATCAAGTGATGGAATTGGAGTCCGGAAAATGTCAAGATATGTCAGCTTTGGCGAGGCAGTGCGCAAAATCCCCAAATCCAGCAAACGATTGGGCAGGCTGCAGCACAAGATAAATTGAATGCTGGAGGCCA
This sequence comes from Paragonimus westermani, assembly GCA_008508345.1. Classification (NCBI taxonomy): domain Eukaryota; kingdom Metazoa; phylum Platyhelminthes; class Trematoda; order Plagiorchiida; family Troglotrematidae; genus Paragonimus; species Paragonimus westermani. The sequence continues at coordinate 27,194 of QNGE01006345.1, forward strand.
TCAAAAAGTTGGAAAACTCGCAAATTGTCCGGCTGAGACGATGTTTCGTGCGTCCATCCGTCGTAGAAAAATTCCTCGAACAATGGATATTTATCGGATCAAGAAAAAGAACGCAGTTTCACACGGTAAATGAGAAAATATTGGGTGGATACATTTACTATGACGAACAGTGTGTATGCGGAATATTTTGACAAAGAATTCGTGCGATATTAGTATTATTTCTATGATCATTGCAATATATCACCCTGTCTACCGGTTGTTGTGGCATTTTGTTATGCGCTCGAGATTTATTCGGGCAAGCGGATAATTGAGTCGACGGTTTGGAGGGTAACATGAAATGTGCGTGTGATAACTAAAGCCTACATGACGTCGTTCTTCTGGGCTTATTATTGAGCGCCGAGTTCGCATTTTTATCAATCTGAGCACATGGAGCTCGAGTACTCTACGTCTCAGTTCCAGCTCCTCTGCCTTCACGATAAGCTCCTCCTCCAAGAGATCATCATAAAGCTTGTTAAAAACATTCATCAGAGCACGAGCAAGCCAAACAGGCAAAACAGCACTGGATATGGACGCATTCTTCATCTTCTCCATTAGAACCACCACCGTCTCTATCGCTACCCTTGGGCCAGATCCCTGCTTAGTTCTAGGGGCCCCAAACAAACAACAATCATGCTCAACAACACTCGGTACAGGTGGGACCCTATCATTAAGGAAGTTTTTAGAAATAATTGAAACATTTGGCGTGGAAGAACCGTCCGTAAACTTCAAAGAATTGGGATTAATAAGAAAGAGGACATCACCGTAGTTATGGGTATCTAAGTGATTCTCGTCCAAAAGAGAAGACGGTTCATGAGACATTGTAGCAGCCTTGATTGGTAAAGAAGTGCCTGATCGTCCGGTGGCAAAACGCTGGTCCCTGATGGTAAGATCAGTCTCGATAACGTCATGATTGATGGGACCGGTGGCACTTTCCACAGTGTCCGACTTCATCATTCTTGCAGAATGCCGGGATTCCATGACAGGACGGCGTCCTAAATCGTATTTGTTAGAACACAAGAAACCTCGACCAGATAATGAAGAATTCGAGTACCAGTAAATCGTTCGCCAACGATTCAAGTTCACCCCGAGCTACGCGTAATCTGTCAATCCGGTAGATGCTTCCCAATATTCAACGATAGATATGATCTATTCTCGAAACGGCTAACGAGAATGCGCACGTAATAACTGGATTTAGTACGGTACTAATTGAAACAGTGTAGAACAAAATTGAGTATTTCACCTGAAATATGAAAATATTCAGAAATCCAACAAAGAAAGTGCCCGTACAACACATCGACAGCCAGTCACCGATCAACAATGGTGGCGATAGGATGGGTTGAGCTCACTCAAACAAACGGTCATTAATTGGGTCAGAGCAAAACGACTGCTCGTGCGTCGAGGAACGACGGGAATCATAAGTTATCCGAGAGAAAATAGAAGAAAAATGTTTAATTTCAGCATTTATACGTCCACGGGTCTTGAACTAAATGGTGGTATAGGAAACGGTGAATGCAGGTGTTGTAATGACAAAGATGAGTACGTATTTTATCTAGGAAAGAGATCAAAGCGTAGAGGCACCTATGAACACTAATCTAAGCCCATCAGTATCAAAATAACGCAACAGAATCGACAAAATCAACAACTATCACTTAATTTTTCATCAACAAAACATAAATCAACCGCAATAGTCCATAAGAAATCCTCCAGTTCATGGACAGGCCCAAAAAGCCCAGCGGAATTCATCGTGCGGCAGCACTATAGGTGTTTTACGCATTGGTGTTTTAGTTGAGTGGAGAGGACTGCGACGAAACTTTTCTAATTAGACCTATAAACGCTCGCTTCTCGAGTGTTGAAGAAATCCACCGCTCAAAATACCGTCAAAGTTAAACAGGTGGAAAAAATTCAAGATGCGTATGTGCACACTATCTGAAAGAAAACGTGCAGTTGGTGCTCTTATAACCAGAAGTGGTTTCGGATTTATATGAACGTTTGCAGGAAAAAAATAGGTCTTCCAGCAATATCTGTTTCTGGTTGGTCTGTTGATAAACTTAGTAGCCTCGAAGTTCATTCCAACATTTCAAGTATCAATTTTCAAATTCAGGGCCTGTTGAGGGCCTGCGCCTGTTGACATCCTGATGCTTGACTGGTGTGGGCCAGAGATTGACCAGACTACGTCCTCTGTCGACGCAGTTGCGTTCATTGGTGGTCCGAAGGCCGACCTAGAGGAATAGAAGTGATGTGTCTTGGTTGCTGTTGTATACACGTCAAGGCTGCCTGTGTGCCCGCACTCATGCCAAGGCTCCAAGAGTGTTCCGATTGGTCGCGGCTTCAACGACCAACGGCACACTCATCCATTTACTTTAAAATGACCCGATTGTTTGTGGATGCGACAATACACGATGCGCTTCTACTAAGTGACTTGTTCTCACTAGCGTTGTTATTGTCCGTAAGGCATGTAGTGGATGGGGATCGGATACAGATACAACAGTTGCCCTAAACGGTAGAGTCGAATCGTACTTCGAGTATTACGAAGTAGAAAACTGGTTGTTCCAGCATTTGGTTAGCTCTCTTTCGGATATATCTATGCTCGTGACTTCAACGATGTTTGCGGACAATTTGTTTCGAAATTTGACTACCCGGCTTCTGAAGGTTGAATCAGAGAGCCAATCCTGATATTGTTTTCTTGATTGTGTACCTGTGATCTGTTAAAGTTCTGTTCCGCCGCATCCAGAACAAACATGTCATAAGACTTTTTCCGATGCGACGGGCGATTTTATACATTTCATTGAAGTCTACTCTCAACTGTCGGCATTCGAGAGAGAAAGAGTTCAACGAACTTAGTTGGTCTCGGTAGCCCAAACCCCACATACCCCATACCAAATGTGCGGCAGGCTTTTGTATTTTCTTGAGGACGACTGTGGCTCTTCTGAGATGTGGTGACCAAGCTTGGACAAAATATTCCAAGTGGGTGCGAACTGTAGCCCATTACAGTGGAATGAACACTGTTGGAAGAGGGTTAGTGATCGCTGATTTTAGTCGACATAGCGTTCCCCCCCGCTTCTGTCGCGGAGGCGGCACACGGGGCAATTGGAGTACACGTACTAACAACTTGAACACTCAATTCTCTCGTCTGCTGCTTAGTTGTTAGTTCGACTGTCTGCCCATTTGCAAACCTTAGATACCATCGGGGGTGACCGGAGAGTGCTAACGAGGAGGTGACTTTTGAGAAATTTCAGCGATAAATCCCACTTATTATCCATTAGCAGATCATGAGAATGTACTCCTGCAGTGCGTCCGAGTCCGACGAACTGCCAACCGGCTTGATATCGTACAAAAACATATAACAGTGGCAAGCCAGGTCAGTAGTCAGGTTATTCATGCATACCGGAGAAAGCGGGGACAAGCATTGACCCCTGAGTTACTCAACTTTCGTCCGACAGCACTGCTCTCACTCTTGCTCTACACGACTCTGGTAAAATTTTACTCGATTCACTGCTCATCAAAACCGCGGTATTGGCCGGTTTGTTTGTTCCGTATTGCACAAACTGACATGGTCTATGACTACATGTGCTAATACGATCAACCAATGATAGGCTGATTTCTTCAATATTGTTGTACATCCATAACTACGGCTTGTCAATTCATGAACAACTGATTACTGCCAGGTATTTGCCTTATTAATTCGTAGGAGGTCTCAATTTAACTGCGACTTCTAGAGATATTCGAAGTTCCTGATTCCGAGTGTCACACATTTGGACAATTTTTTATGAAGGTGGAATATCATAGAGTAACGCCCGCTAATTCAGTGAATCCTCAGAAATCGCCGGTCACCAAGCGGTCGTCCTTTTGCAAAAAGGCATTACGACGGTGTGGAGGCCAACGTCCCTGCTAAATCGGCAAACCCGACAGCTAATCTTGGCAATTCACACGAAGGAAACAACACTCACTCAAGTCCAGTTTCCACACCAATGTATTCGCTAGAAGAATAACGGAACTAGAGGCTGGAATATCGAAAATACACGGTGAAAGCGAGGAGCTTGCCGAAATTTTGCACAGGCTATATCCGCTATTGGACTTTGTAAACGCATCAAGTAACATCCACCATCAGACTACCCTTAGTCACAAAGACATCGTAGCCGCTGGGCGCTTATTGATACCCTAGCTACGAAATTGCACAAGTGGTTACGCTGTGCAAGGAAATTGGTGGTGTCTAACGTACCTGATAGAATACATCTGTTTTCCGTGAAAATGATCTTACTCGAAGCCAATAAGATGAAAGAACAAGACTGCTACTGTCTAAGGCCTCGCAAGAAAGTACAGCAAGAGCACTGTGCATTGTTGCTACGGTTCATAAATGAACTTGCAGTGGGAAAATTCGTCGAAATATATGAGCAAATCAGGCGCGACAAAAATTTTAAGTTCACGAAAGCGATTCCAACGGGAAATATTACGAGCCAATATTCCCCCTGAAGTTTCTTGCAAGAATTACGTGGTCAAATAGAATGACTGTAGTTCATGGAACTTTGACGCACGCAACAGAGAAGGAAATAGTTTGCCCACTTCATAGATCTAGTCTCACAAAATGGAGTGTTACACAATTTCACTGTTTCCAAGGTTGTGGGATGGGTGATTTTTTCAAATGTTTCTAGGTCACTCCGGGGAGCGCATTTCCTTTCGTACCCGCGAAACTCAAATCGGTATGGACTAATAATGCACCGACTGTCCTTGAAGTACAGTTTTCTCATCGGGTAATGGGCTATCCCAGAGGGGTTGGAGGAAAGCACGAGTAAATACAATTATATGCATATATAAGTGTAAACGCGAGTATGTATATATACGTATGTGTGTGCAAACGAATGTGTATATTAATGAAAATGTATGTATAAGTATATATATACTTATATACATATTTTAGTAGATTTCTGTGTATATTTTTATAAATATAGGTGAACACGCATATATCTATATATGTATTCACCTGTGCATGCATGTGTACAAAATAGTGTACAACGTGATATATGTATATATCACGTTTTACACACATATATATCTATTGCAGAATGTTATGTATATATATGTATAAACATATATATCATTCTTACACCAATACGCGAATACTTATATTTATATGTATATATATGTACATATTATTACATATATATATGTATATATTTATATACGTATATATATACATATTTCTGTTGATATATATTTATGTATCTATACAAATACGGAAATACTTATATTTATATATATGTACATATTATTATATATATATGTAATAATAATATGTACATATATAAATATAAGTATTTACGTATTTGTATCAATGCATAAATATATTTCAACCGAAATATATATATATACGTATATAAGTGTATGTACACATACTTATATATGTATATACAAATTTGTATATTTAGCTTAAG
>QNGE01006346.1:0-21359 GCA_008508345.1 Paragonimus westermani
CATTATTTCAATGACATGTGTTTACTCATGTATATGCAATGCTCAAGTTGCTATGAAATGTGCACTCGGCGCTTAATAGTAAGTTCAACCGTCATGTGAGCTTTAGTTGTCAAGCCCATTTCATGCGGCCCTCCAAACCGTCGGCTCAATCCTCCGTTCACCCGAATAAATCTCAAGTGCATAGTAAAATACCACAACAAAAGTAAGCTATGTCCGCTGATTACGTTCTTCATACTTTCACTTCGGCGATCACTTAAGCAGTGATGACAAGAAATATTTATGTGGCGCGGGATACAGGCATGTGACAATGTCATTGGATGCTATTGCCATCATCATCTCAGAAGACGCCGTCGGTACGAACGAGAGAATGAGGACACCCACAGAATTTTTCCGCGGGATTGTTGTGGAAGCCCAAGTGTCTTTAAAAACCGGCAGCATTATGCTCAGTTACCTGAGGGAAGTTTTGCCTCGGTTGCCGTTGGATGCAGGTACTCTGTTGGGAACAACACGGGAGTGTGCATTTGCATTGATTGAGGATAGAGAATACGCTCTCTTTGGTTTGACTGAATGCATCAATCATGCCGTACGTGGGCGATGAACAGAGAACCTGAATGTTCTTCGACTCCAGCTGTATTTTGATGACGTAACCCTTTTCAACCGCCCACGTTTACAACTGTGGCCAATCCTTGGATGGTTTACATCCTATTCAACGCCAGTGTCGTTGTGAGATTATTCTGTGGTCTTTCCAAACCTGTGAATGTTGCAGAATATCTTAATAACGTGATAGAAGACTTGCAGAATGTAGTGACGGATGGTTTGTTGCTGTCAAGATATAACCGTTCTGTGAGGGTCGTTTTGAATTGCGAAGTTGGTGATGCACCAGCCAGAGCTCTGTTCGTCAAGTGAAAATCCACAGTGGTTACCACTGTTGCGAATAGTGTACGGCACCAGAAGTATGCGTTCATCGAAAGGCGGTGCTCACAACTAGCAGTAACCGTTTACCAACAGAAAACGACTCCAGGACCGGACGCAAAGAATAACACCACGTTGGTCAGTCCCCTCTCGAAAGGTTACATGTGAACATGATAACCTGCCTCCCGCCAGATTACATGCAGACGGTGTGCCTGGGATTGATGGAAACCTTGATAAACCTATGGAGAGCAGGCTCAACGGGAAGGAAGATCCCNTATTCGTTTTTGTATGGTTTGTAAATATCTACAGTGATCGCAGATAACCTAGCGTGCTTCTCACATATGCGTTGAGAAATATATTAATATAATATAATATAACATTTCACGACTGAAGAAGTGGTCGCAAGTGGACGCTTATCTAAATTTTCCGGTTGACATCACAATCATCGTTCACCCTGATAGTGCTCCAGAGCCGGAGGAGCTAGTTGCGCCCCTTCTGCAACAATAACCGTGGGTGTCGTATACTTGCCTCCAGAACGCTCCTGACGCGCTAGTTTAGCCAAACGGTAAACGTTAGTGCGCTAACAACCCCTCGGCCTTTTAGACTCTTTAGTGCTCATTTTTCAAGTAACCAGGTAGGCAAGGTGGCTGAAATCAACCGATTGGCGCCGTCACCATTAGTGCGAAGGGGTTCGATTAAACAAAATTCACATGGGTGGTGTAGGTCCACTGACACGTTTTTGAGTAGCCAAAAATGTGTGTATTATTTTTATTAGCCTTTATGCCTGCGAAATGATACAAAGAAGTTATACCCAACAAAGTTCGGTGAGTGTTCCAAAAGAGGATCACTCAGGGAACGGCTGTGTTCCAATGTGTCACCAGGGGACATGTGCTATACACAAAAGGCGCACATTTCATGGGGCCTTTCAAATCGTTGACTCAGTATTCCGCTTGTCCGAGTAGATCCTGAGTTAATCGCGAACTACCATAACTAGTTGGCAGATTTATATATTTCAATAACCCAAGCAAAAGTGTTGATAGCGCATAAAATCTTCAAAATTATTTGTATACACATGCGTCGTAATGAATGTGATCGGTGTACATTTTTCAAATTCAACATGAGATTGCTTTCACTTTCCTAAAATCATTAACGTCCGTTGCGCTGGGGAATCTTCTGGGAGGAATAGAGGCACAAAATCTTGTCTTGACTGAACAAATCGTGAAACTTCCAAGTTTTCTACGGCTCCCAGAATTCGACAAAGTCCAGCACCATGGTCTGCTCTATCGTTCGCGGATTTTGGAATAGCCCATCAATGCCAACTTGTTTTTACATTTTCCGACACCGGGGTCACTTTGAGATATTTGAAAAGTCGACCAATACACAACCTTGTATGGGGTAAATTGATGTAACATCATATTTTTGGGCTGAATATGTTTAGCATGTGGAACGTACCCCTTACCACTAGGTGCGGCAACGTTTTGTGAACTGCAATTACTTTCTTTCTAATCGCACCTCTTTTGGTGGCGGATTTCACTTTTGTAGTGCCATCAAACCATTTTTTGCTCTGTATCGCCTGTAATTATCTAAAACAGTCGCGCACATCTCACCGTACTTCGCACGCATGCATTGAGAGGTATACATTATTGCCAGCGTTGGTCAGATCCGTGAGTCTCGTCAACTGCCTCGAATGTGTCACGAATTCCTTTCAGGCAATTCCAGAGTTGTGGACTGCGGGACCAACATGGTTTCCACGATTTATCATTCATGCATGGCTTGCGGTCTCAGAAAATTTTGTGGCTGTGATGACGGCAGTCTCGTATTTTTCTGGCCGCAATTCGGGCGGCAAAAGATTGAATTTCTGAAAACGCACCCTGACTGCCGCCGTTTGTTCTTCAATCAACGTTAACTCCACTTCACTACTGGTTTCGTGGGCAGATGCTTCGTTGTCACCTTAGTATTGTTAGAAGCTGACAGGTCTTCAACATGTTTGTTAATCCCAGCGTCAACGTTCAATGAGGGACCTTTCGGTACAACAGGAATTTATAATAACATAAGAATGCGCGACTCGCCTCCTCTTGAACGAATTCTTCCAAACCTTTGACCCTCATGGTACTTTTGGCGCATTCGGCCAAAATACCCGATGACGAAATCTACGTTACGGCCTCGGACGATCAGGCCATCGTCTTGACCGAGCAGTCTTCGAGGAGTGCGGAGACAAACAACGAACACAAGAATCAGTGTAATAAAAAAGAAAATTCTGCGGTAGTATCAAGCAAGCACTGAAATGTGGAATGGAAAACAGCTGCGTTCTCCGCCACACGCGGCCGAATTTTGCCGTCAGTGTATCAGTCGACCAATTTGAAGGTGAAAAGACGTAACGAATTAAATGTACACGGTTACATCACTTGTCCTGTTCGTGAACATGAGGGAGCAGTGAAGACGCGTTGGATCGGATGCACGTCTCATAGGAGCAAGTGCGTCACGCAGTAGCCTCCAAGGCTAGTGAATTAATATGTACCATTGAGTATGAGCAGCTAGGCTGCAAAATTAGGGACATTTTATACAAAACAGGATTGAACTCAAATTAAGGTATTAGTGACATTTGGGTTGGCGATTCTGAGATTCGACAGTCGGGCAATGAACTTGACAGCAACACGTGGAAAAAGTTTGTATTGAAAAATTTTAGTGAGGTCCTGTTCCATGCAAGCAGGCGGCGCGAATAACTCAGCCTCGTAGTTGTGTTTTTGAGAGGGGCGATATGGTAATCCACCTGATACCAATTCATACGAAATTCTAGCGCCAGCAGCCTACACCGGGTTTGTGGCTGTTACTCCATTCATGAATTTGGATGCTCAAGGCTTTTGTACCGTCCGAGCTAGCCTAATCAAACTCTGATTTATAACGTTCAGACAGTAAGCCTTACCCCTGCCGAATCTGTTAAGTTCCTTCGTGAGTTCTTTGAAAAGCATAATTGGCCGCTCAGTAGTGTCCAAACTGACGGACCAGGATGTGCATAAATTCGGTAACATGACTTGTGACCTCATCACTATCATCGCTCTCAACCTTCCACTATCTCGCGCTTGCGGTTGTCCTGACGTTATTTGACAGGTTATCCGTACTACTCTAGGAACATGGTAAACGGTCAAGAAGTGGAAAACATTCAAACTTCAACCACCGGCCAAGAGTAGAGTGTCATCCGCAAGTAATTCTGCGGCATAAGAGAGAAAGCATTGGATCGCGACGTATTTAACAAGGTGACTTTACATACTTCCAGTCAATCACGTTCCTGGGTTGTTAAAAGAAAAACTAGGTTGGCTATTGGCTCATGTATATTGTGGCACGATCGCGAATTATCCCGCATTCTGCGAAGTAACGACTTCAGCCATCTACCCTAGTACAACACTCCGGCCGCTCATTTGAAACAGTATGCTGCGAATGTTAATGGCGAGTACGTAACTATCGCGTTCGTTCGCAACGTCGGTCGTCGGTTGAAAACCCCCTTAATGAGTAGGTGAGTTTTTGTGGTAGAAAATGTAACTCAAATTCCAAACTGTATAAAATCATTCGGCATGCCGCACGTAATCAAAGACGAAAACACTAGGTGCGCGTACATATATTTCGCACAAGTGCGGCAAACAAGATTGTTCAGACGGCTTCCTGATACGATGTTGGTTGGTGCCACGCATTGAACCAAACGACAAAATTATACCTTATGACACTCCACGTTTCTGGTTTTAGCTTGAAGCTGTATCGTTTTCTGGTCACGGAATAAATGGACCACGGACGGTTCATGATGTAGGCGCATGTTCACTGGGAAATACAATGAAAAAAAGTCATTTATTCGGAACAATTTATCAGTTAATGAGGGACCACTGTCCTGCGAGAAGATTAATGACGGACGAGATGGCGGTCCATATGAGAGAGGTTCGAGTCGCTTTGGGTGCAACGTAATTTTCGTTCTTTTCTTGCTCTAGATATCGTTAAGAAGCAAACAAGGTGATGTAGCTAATCTTACGATCACCATTCCGGCGGCGTCATTCCGAAGAAGATATACGTTTCATCACTCAACCATTTTCGACAACCGAGGACGGAGTGAGTAATGATGCCAACAGTCCTGAAGAAGGCCATCCGAAGTGACCGAACTACTGGATGTTACAAATTTACCGTAACGCCGTGTTATTTTCAACCCATTCACCACTACTGTTCATTTATGATTAGTGTCCATCCAAAATGTAGAAATAATCAGACGAACGGACCGCAGGTTTATGGGTTAGTGGATGTCCAATTGGTTTTCTTTAAAAACAACATCCATGCTTCGAAGGTCGAAAATAATCGCTTAGCAATTGAAAATTGGGTCTTAAAAAGCTCGCTTACCGAAGAGATCGCTGGCCGGAGCCATGAGTAAATTATTGTTTCACACCGAGTGGCTTGTGCGGAAGGTTGAGATACAACGTACCCGCAGCTCTAACCGCCTGGAGGTGACTAGCGCTGACTTGCACGTAAAGAAATGTGTATAACCATAATTCCTGGCGTTGTGATTATAGAGTGTATCCAAAACCGATGAACTCGTCGCTTCAACACAACTTTTTCTGAAAAGCTTGGGAACTTCTGCGTACTGGCTGGTTCATGTAACCGCATGAACTTGAAGACTTCTACGCAGCCATGCCGCCAAATCAGCTTGTGTACAGATAAAGTGAACTGTGAATAGAGCAGGCAAGTCACACGGAGTAACGTCAAGTTAACCGGTGTGAACAGGCACAAAAATTGTAAGCTACCTACTCACGGTGTCACTCTACATATTTCGTTTCCCGAAGAAGGTTGTGATGAATCTACAACATTGGAAGACAGGCGCGCTTTTCACAAATGGCAGACAATTACTGTGCAATCAGTGAATCTGACATTTTTTGTATAGGTTATTCCTGACACTTGAAATCCCATGTATTATGGTTACATTTCTCCCATGTTCAGGAATGTACAAAAGTATTTCTGCATTCACGAGTCATGATGACCAGAACCAGTCGTCACACGATACCGGCTAACGTCAGAACCACCATGTCAAGCCCCAGATTTGGTGTTCATCTTCTTAAAAAGGTGCTTCTAGACCTAGAACTCACGGTGGCTCTTCCAGAGGTTGCTGTTAAACGTAGTGAAGATGAACTAGTGGTTCCCATCAACATCTATCAAACTGTAAACCGTTCTGTGCTCGTAAACATTGAATTTGAGAGCTTGTTCGGCAGGATATCTGAGCAGGTAGCTCAGCTCGCCGGACTTAAAACAAGCTACGCCGCATTTGACTTTCTAGTGGAGAATCCTGTCATATTATACTGCATCTTCAAAGTGCCAGACAGTCCCATGGTGGCTAATATTTGGAGCACAAGCATGTTCACAAACGTGCTGGCGACAGAAATCAAGAAAACTTTGCGTTGCTCAAACACTGTGATTGTATTCATTGTGCCAGATAAGCCACACCTAAAAAGCATTGGAACGACACACACGAAGGTAATGATATAGATATACTATCATATTTCTGCATAAGTCTTCATAAGAAAACGAAAAAGATCTGCTGCTCGCTTGCATTCAAATTTCGAAGAAAACCGATTGCAAAACAGTTCACACAATGTCCAAAATTTGTGAGTCTGAAATCTCGCTCAAACTGGTAGGAATTATGGAGGGCGGAACGCCGCTTGTAAGGAGGTGTCACCACCTCTTTGTGAGCGGGACCGCTGTCTTCAGGCGCGTAACCTTGGATGCATCTAAACAAGGTTCAACGATGTCTGCTGACAATTAACTGGGTCCCCATAGTCGTGTTGTCTCACTTTGTTGTGCCAAACCGAGGTGTGCGAACGATTCTGTCGATAGTGCCAACGGCACAAAAAAGGCAAAATAAATTCAATGACCTGACTGGTCTAGCAGTAGATGTTGACACTTCCGACAGCGAGCCGGACGTAAGCGGAACCTCAATCAAGGAACCACCTGGCAAGAGGGAGCACGTAAATAACTGTGTTCATATTAACTCAACTGGAGCGTCCGGATTCCAGCTCATCTGCGCGTCAACTGACTCAAGTAATGAAAAGCATCGCCAGTCTGCCCAACAATGACGGGCCGTTGTTTCAACTTCAAACAAATCCCATAGGGGCAGAGAAACCGACCGCCAGTGGGGTACCAGTGATTACAAAGACTTCTCAAATCATTAACAAACCAGCCGCTCAAGTTTACTTCCCTGACGTCACAGGGGAAAAACAAGCTCGAAAACCCAAATCCACACACAGCGAAGAGAAGACTATATCTACCACCGGCCTCAAATTCTAGGTCTCTAAGTCACCGCTCAACCACAGTCCCTTCATCACCACCTGGACTACTTACTTTATTTTCATCACCCCTTTCAATAAGAATAGCCCTTGAGCTATGAATGCTCATCAAACTGCAACTCGTGATTTCTTTGCCGTCAACATGCATGTAGGAAAGACCGGTTCAATGTGACCTTACTCTTTTGATAAGGCACATAACGTTCGAACCTTTCTTACCAAGCCCACCTCCCATAGTCTCACTGCCCCATCATACCTCACTGACACTTTCAAAACCCACTGTCATGAACTCAGACGCAGGCGACCACCGGTCAATCCGTAAAGAACCCGTTATAACCGCATCAGACAAACCAACGTCACCAAAGTCTTTGAGTGATAAAGACCCTTCTGTTTTAAACACTTTCAAAGGTCTGAAAACAAAATCGAGTAAGAAAACTTCCCTAGGTTTATTGCTCCTTAATGCACACTCACTAATCAGAGAGGTTAATGTTTTTAGATCTTTCATCTTCTTATATAATCATGATTTTATTCTGACTACTAAGGCCTCGTGTACCACTGAGACTCCAGGCACACACCTATACGCTACGGGTTATCACGTGTTCCTCAAGAACGGCAGCAGAGGACGAAGTTGCGGATGTTTACTTGGCCTGAGGAAGCAATATTCTGCCACCACACTTGATGGGACATGTCTTTATATGACTGAAGACCCCTTGTGGCTGTTGGTGCTAGCTGAATCTTGTGGAGTACTCTTCAGAGGCGTCTAAAGGTCATACAAGGCTATTCATTACGACATAGTAAACTTTATGAATGAGATGAATTATGTACCAAGATTGTTTTCACACTATGAAATAGTTGGCGGAGACCTCAAAAAGCTTAATATTTCTTGCAATTTTTTCACAGCTCCTACAATTTAAGCTGAGTTTTCTGCGTGTGCCTAAATAAACCCATGACGTCAACATATATTGGTACCTACTAGACTAGACCATACCTTGGACGTCGTTTTCCACAGCAGGTATCTCATACGCTACTGTGTCTGTCTTGGAACATTTTCCAGGACGTGACCACAGCACAGTCAATTTCACGTTCGCCTTAAAACGTGTAAGAGCGTCGACCATCATATATTGCCGTCAGACTAAATTCGTCGACTGGATGGTGTTCACCATACTAGTGAGATCTTTAAAGTGAAACATTTTTTCTGACATCAGGCCCTATTACTGCAACCGAGGTATGAATGCTTCAGATTTTGCACTGACACCTTGGCGTTGAAAAGATCAAAACATCGTGGTGCAAGCGGCAAAGTCAAAATTCTTACTCTAAAAGAGAAAGCTAAGCTCTAAGTCCTAAATCGGGGCAACAAAACACACTATTCGTCTCTTATGATACGAATGCATAAAATCTCCAACGCTATAGGAGATAAAACCAGAATGCTCCAACAGGGTGAAGAGAACCGTGCACTTAACAACATAGAGTAAAGCTTGGAGTTGATACAGTTTATCGACCGCAGAAACTACGAAAGAGACTCTATCATATTGATAGTGACACTACGAGTCGAAACTATCGTGGAGGATTCTGTTACGAGATGTGAGATCTTTAGTTCACACACGGATGCTTCCTTAAGAATTTGCGAAAATAAATTGCCCCTCATTCTCCCTATAAGTTAATGTACGTCCTAAAACCATGTTCCAGCTGATGCAGGAGTAATATGCTCTCGGTAAGCTATTATCAAGCAGTATTATGTATCCAGTCCTGATGGCATTCAATCTGTTGCTCTCAAACACGGAGTGGAAGACATTCCTCTAATTATGCTTAGTATTTATACACTTACCTTAACACCAGCCTCCTCCCTCTCCAGTGAAAAATTCTGTAAATAGATCTTGCTATAAAACAGGCTGGCGATAAGAGACCAGAAATTATCGCCTTTTCATCATGCTTTAGAAAGTTCACAAAAGTTGGAAAGGATGAAAAATGTCGCATGGTCGAGTACATATTAACATGAATCTTATAAATCACTTCAAGCATAAGATCCTCTGCAAACGTCCTTACGTGACATGCCAGCCAAAATTCCCTAACAATTCCTTAAAATTCGTTGATCCAATAAATTTGATTGCTACCATACTGTCTTCTGATCGAGTGTCTCGAAAATGTATTCGATCAAATTGGCATTTCTGGGGGTACTCTGTTGATTTTGTCAAGGTTTGTTGCGTTATTTTGGAATCGTTGAGGTTTGCTTGATGTTGAAAGGTGGCCCTACGCTCTACTCTCTTCCCCATATGAGATACATTACTCCTCCTTGGTCTTACACAACCCACTTTGACCGTTTCCCTTACCCCTATTTAGTCCGAGCCCTATAAACCTCCAAATACCGAAATTAGACATTTTTCTTCCATATTTGTCCTTGAGTAACTTATGATTCCCGTCGTTTCTCGATGCACGAACAGTCGTTTTGCCCTGACTGTGACATGCAGGCCAGCTGACTCTACTCTGAATGCCCGTGACTTCGCGGACCAACCTTCGGGCAACGTGGAAGGAACAAGGGGACAGTGATCTTCCGAAATAGGGGTTCGAACAACTTCTGAAAAGCGAAACAATACGATCACACGTGAGCCGAAGGCCCAGTAAGCCGTGCACACGACTTACACAAACGCAAGCTAAAACGGCACCGACAACACAGCAGCACGACCCGTCACACAACCCAAATTCAATTCGTGCGCGCTCGCTGGTTTAGGCTGCCCGTTACACTGACCAAACCAATGACCTTTTTGTTTGAGTGAGCTCAACCGGTTTCATTGTCCACCATTGTTGATCGGTGCCTGGTTGTTAATTTGTTGTGCGAGCNTCGTATTGTTTCGCTTTTCAGAAGTTGTTCGAACCCCTATTTCGGAAGATCACTGTCCCCTTGTTCCTTCCACGTTGCCCGAAGGTTGGTCCGCGAAGTCACGGGCATTCAGAGTAGAGTCAGCTGGCCTGCATGTCACAGTCAGGGCAAAACGACTGTTCGTGCATCGAGAAACGACGGGAATCATAAGTTACTCAAGGACAAATATGGAAGAAAAATGTCTAATTTCGGTATTTGGAGGTTTATAG
The DNA here is from genome assembly GCA_008508345.1 of Paragonimus westermani. NCBI lineage: Eukaryota > Metazoa > Platyhelminthes > Trematoda > Plagiorchiida > Troglotrematidae > Paragonimus > Paragonimus westermani. The sequence continues at coordinate 10,302 of QNGE01006346.1, forward strand.
GGCTCGGACTAAATAGGGGTAAGGGAAACGGTCAAAGTGGGTTGTGTAAGACCAAGGAGGAGTAATGTATCTCATATGGGGAAGAGAGTAGAGCGTAGGGCCACCTTTCAACATCAAGCAAACCTCAACGATTCCAAAATAACGCAACAAACCTTGACAAAATCAACCTACTCGACCCTTTGTTTAGCAGGTACGCTCCATACATTATAGGCTGCACACGAACAGCCTAAATGGGAAATGAAAGTCAGCGCTTAGACAAGTCATCAGTGTGGTGATTCACAGAATCGTCCTGAGACCGTTAACCTTTTCATGTATAAAAGCGATATGTGTGAAGTTAATAAGCACTGCAAATTAATCCTATCCACTGCCAGCACCAACCCATTCTACGACTTGCTTAGAAAATATGCGGAAGAGCTTCATGTCATTAGAGTCTTGGTGTCAATCGTGGCGGACGAAATTCTCAGCCAATAAATCCACCACTGTTGCGCATGGTTGTCACGTACTAGAAAGCCTCATATAAAGCATATAAACTGCCAACTCAGTGCGCGACCTAGGTATACGCTATTCAAATCCGCTCAGTTTCACAAAACATATATCTTCCCTAATAGCTAAAACTAGACGTACTATAGGTTACATCAACCAGTGATCCTTCTTTCATGCTGCTCGAATGCACCTCTATAGACTAAACATACGAACCCAATTTAATTATCCCACGTTCATATATAGTCACTCGCGTTAATCCAGTAGGCTAACTCCAGAAGGCCCTCTCTGAGCTATGAAAGAAACTGCCCGGTGCCTCTATTCCACCCTCTTTGGCTACAGCGACTGAACTGAACCTCGCACTCATGAGGCTATTTGTGCATGTACAATCCAGTTTGTGACAACAAACTCTCCATCAACCTCGCGATTCGCTTGCAACACGGCTCAAAGTAAAACCCCGCGGACAAGGAGCTTAATGTGGCAGTTTTCAAGTTTTGCTCAATAAAATATTCCCGCATTTGAAACAAAATCCTGTATTCAATTAGAGCCAGTAAGAAATATACATCAATTCAAACGAAGCTTGAGAACTTCCCTAACAGTAACAAACGTCATGTCCAGTTTTATACCCTGACTGCCTGAGGGTGATATTTTTGAAAGACAACCCAATAGCATCTGCATGAGAACCCTCTGTGTCGCATAGTGTCACTTCATGTACATTTCACAATGACCAAAGATTCCAGTTCCACCATTAGAGGTATTTCTGTAGATCTCGACGCTATATAATGGCTCCAGCAGGATAGATCCCATACATGATTGTTCAAAACTTGCGATTGAACAGAACAACACGTGTGGGTGTCAGTATACACACCAGCGTTGGTAATAACCCCATCATCCTAGTACGTTCTTACTTCATGCCTAATGATGGCCAGCCGTGTATCAATATATTGGTCACTATGCGGAAGTCGTGCACGCTAAACCTGTCTAAAACAAAAATGGCCAAACTGTGTTTCTTATGGCTACATAAAAGCGCACGTTATAAGTCGTGCTCCTCCTACTCATAACAAGCCACCTGGAAATCTGTCTGTGTTGTTAAATAATACTTTATATGCATCAGCCGTGTAGAGCAAACTGACATCAAAATTCGGCAGTAATATTAAATTGTAAGAAACTTTTCATCAGCCTCTTTTCGCGTTATATGATATCAACCGTTTAAGTGTGTCATATGTTCTGTTAAAGTGTGCAAATATATAGTTCTGTATGAAAGATTTTGCCGGAAAATCACGGATTTCGTTGTTCGTCACTTTTGCATGTTATTTTTTCCCACAACTGCATGAGTGGATCATATGGGCTTGGAAAATACATATGGCATACGAGGTCAGATGCACTACAACGTGTACTAATCGAGTATGTACAACCTACAACAGTAGTGTGTTTCTTGTACACTGCCCAGACTGCAAGCGATGCCATGGTGCGTTCTCATGAGTTCGCAAACTTTGCGGGGCTGCGAAGTGCCTTCTCAGTAATCCTGCCTACATTTGGTGTTCCCAAAGAACACCTTGCCGAATGCCGCATACAACAACCAGCGCAGCGATTAATCACTTTTAACCGGCTAGGGCAATGAGCATGATCCTAGAGTAAGTGCACTGAACGCTCAGAAAAACTTTATTATTTACAATGCTGTGTAAGCTCACGACTTGAGGACCACCCAGGACCACGTAAATTAACCTCACGGCACACATGCTCATCTCATATTCTGCCGTTCACCGAGCAGTCTTACATTCCATTATTGATTCCGCGAATATATCCCAGACGCAAAAACACCCGACCACATTCAAACACTCGGAATCCCATGTTGGTTGGGCAGTTTGCAGGATCTGCGAAATTCCGTGGATTTTTGGCAAATAACGAGGTCCAATCGCGAGGTCTGTCCGTGTCCCCACAGAACTACATGCCCCCTACTTTCCCCTTCCCAACAAGACCCTCTACATATTTCTTTGATCGCAACTACATCAAGCAATGCCGAAAATCTTCCAGTTCCTTTCCCCATCCTTAAATCACCTATCTTTGGCATGACTTTTACGGTTAGGCCAGTGATCACCATGTGATGTGTAAACTGATGTTGTTGATGTCGGGCCTCCAGCGGTCGTCCAAGCCACGCTCAGCCCACTTGCAACGCCTATCGATTTACTGGATCAAGGCCAGTCGCGCCTGCAAACAACAAGCGTCTATGAACTCTGATTCCTTCGAGCAACCAATTCGGGCCCAGAAGGGAAGATGATGATTACTTGGTTTGCTCAGTGCGTGTGTTATCACCACTGAATCGATGCTAGCTCTGGGGTCGAGCTAAGTTGATTACTTCATTCCTGTATTCCTGCAATCATCGTAATTGGCTTCGAAGACTTCTGTAAATTCTTAAGATGGATTCCTGCCCACTTGAAATTCCGAATATTCATCATTCGTCAAGAGAAACTAAGGACTATTTAGAACCATTTGAAATATGAGATCTCGCGGGCAAGGTTCTGGAGGTGCAAAAATGTCGCTCACTACCTCATTGTAATTGGTGAAGATACGTACAGCTGAGGGAAAAACCTGTCATCTCCTGAATCATAAAGTGCTCCTTTCTATGAATTCTTGAAGAAAGATCTGTTTTCACATGTCCAACCTGTAAATTTCAAAGCAGCTGAACGAGCCAAATTCCGTACCTTCGTGAGAACGGAGAGTCAAGATATCAGAGAGTTCATTCTGGAATGACAGACTTGAGCAGCTCAGTGTTATTTTGAAGACGTATTACAAACTCACCCTTCTGACCGTTTGATCGCCAAAACAAAAATGCGTGCTATGCCACAGAAGCTTTTACTTCTTCCGAATTCCACTTCTCAGTTAGCTAGAACACTATGCGAACAGTATAAGGACGTCAAAGCTACTGTGAAAGATGAACCGACAGTTTTATACAACAATGATCTGAGACGATCAGAAGGTCAACAAAGACGGCGGTCCAAAAAGGTTAATGTTCAAAATCTAGTTGATAGGAATAAACACGCACTTGACTCAAATGCTGCCTGACGATGAAACAGCTGTGAGTCGTGTGGTATCAAACATTCTCGAGTGACTTGTCTACTTCGTAACGCGAACTGTCACAAGTATGGTGGAAGCGGCCACACTGGATTTGTTTGCCACAGTTCGAAGTCCTCTTTTACACAATCCAACTATGACGATGATAACTTGAGTTTCGACTTTCATCCTAATGCTCTGACCGTTAATTCTGTTGATTCTACCGGTCGCATTAAACGAACCTATGTAGTTGATAATTCCATCGAACATTCATTCATTGTGGACACTGGTAGAATCGAATCATTCATCTGTGTTGGTTTCGTGAAGGGCAATTATAGAACCTTCTGCTTTCTGTAAAAGATATCACTGGACACGCTTCAGCAATTCTTAGTTCTTGTCAAGTCACATTTTCTGATTATCAGTCCAGTTTTGACAATTGTCACTTTTTGGTTAGTGATCGCAAGCCGGTGATCGTTGCTTTGAAAGACATGAAACTTGAACAGTTCTTTTTCATTGTTCCCGGATGCACGTAAATCACAGACGTGCAATTTACTTCATTGGAGTTCGAAAGCTTCCGACGGTAAGCGTATTAAACCACTTTCGCTCGAATTCAAAGGCAATCCGATCCTTTTGAAGCGACGAATTATCCTTTGTGAGTTAGAGGAACCTGCCGGAAAAGCGATCGAAAAATGGATATCAACGTCCCTGTAGTCTCCGACGTGGACCACACCCAGTGTAATTCCGTCTGAACGCGATACGGTGTTTACCGATTAATGCCCAACAGATTCGTTTCTGCAGAGGAGTTGTGCCACTGTTGAACTAGAGCATATTCTGCATCAATTTCATGGCCCAAAATATTACTCAAAGCTAGATTTGAAAAAGACCTTCTCCTACATATTTCCCTTGATGAGGCTTACAGTGCTCTGACAGCCATCAATGCTTGTTCAAATTGTTCCAGCAGAATTTTCTGTTCTTCGAGTTGAATGTACCTTCCACCATATTTAGAGATGTTATGGACACTATTACTGCCAATCGAGGAGATGTTTCTATCTATCAGGATGATATTATTGTGCGTGCGCCAACCATACCTATTGACAATAAACAGTTATATGCCATACTTGAACATTCTTGCTCTTTATGCGTTACTATTAATTCGTTCCAATGCGTTTTCTTTACATCCAAGCTATCGTGTTCACGGTTTCTAGTTGATGAGAATGATTATCACCCCAATCCTGATCATTTCGCACTCCTATCTGAGGCATCCATTTCAAAGTCTTTTGGTGAAGTTCGTTCGGTAATGGGCCCTATTCAGTAACTTTGTCGATTCATCCTAATTTCGCTGATAAGGCAAGAACTTTTTGACATTCCCCAGAATTATTTTGTTTTGACTGACTTGCATGAAAGAACTCTCTGGAGTCCGTTGAATTTTCCATTTTTCAAAACAAGTGCTGCGTACGTTCTCTCCAAAGTTGCCATCAACATTGATTACTGATGCGTCACCAAAGGGTATTGGGGCGGTTCTGTAACAAGTGGGTTATCTTGTTATTTGCATTTTCCGGGGCCTCCGTTCACCAGAGCGTGGGTATGCGCGAACTCAGGAAGAAGCATTGGTGGTTTACTGGGTGGTCACCACACTTCACAACTACTTGTTCGGTGTACAATTCACTGCAGTCACAGATCATGAGGCCCTCAAATTTGTCTACAATCCTAACAAATCCCTCGCTAAGTCTTCCGCGGCAATGGTTCAGCAATGGGATGTCGCTTTGGCCGCATATTCATACAATATCCGGCACCATAGGGCGAAATATATCCCGATTGTTGACTATTTATTACGATATGCTGACTCCAAAGACAGTGGTGACTCGGACTGTTTATTAGCCAAACCATTTCCAGTTTCTCGTTCTGATTTGATTCGTGCCAGTCAAAAATATCCATGCAAATTTCGAATTTATAACGTAATAGTTGGTACGTGGGAGTCCGGCAAAGATTTCTTGAAAAATACACATTTCCAGATGAACTCCCTTCTACTCCCGATGGAGAATTGTCTTGTTGATAAACTTGTTGCTACTCCCACATTACGACCCACTGTACAAGATGCTTCACACTTCGGTCATGTAGGAATTAAGAAAATGAATTCGTTGGTTTGTCTGACTTGTTGGTGGCTAGAAATGATTGTTGACCCCTGTAACGTTTCTAAAGGTTGTGCTCATTGGTTACACGATGAGCAATTGCGACCGTCGAAATAGACACTTTGGCGAATGACTCGTAAAAACTGGCAACGAATACATTGTGGTCAATTCTTTGATAAGTATTATGCTCCGATCATCCTTTATGCATATTCCCGTTGGCCAGAAGTTTATTTCACGCCGTCATTGACCGCGGATTCCACTCTGATTACACTGAGAAAAACGTTTAGACGGGAAGGATTATCATGCACTTCGGTTAGTGACAATGGCACTCATTTCACTGCGCAGAAGTTTGAAGACTGGCTGAGGAAAGTAGAATGCCAACTTCTGCTCACTTCACCGGGACATCCTCAATTCAACGGTGTTGCTGAGAATTTCGTACGTATTTTGAAGAATACAATGATGTCTATCAACCTGTCTAATTTTGAAGAACTGGAGAATGGTGGTTACAGCTTGTTAATGCAGTACCAGAATTCCAATCACTCAACGACTGGGAGCAGTCTAGCTAAACTGTTCAAAAACCGAGTTTTTCTAATTAACATGCTTAGTTTGGAACCAGCTAAAGTTGTGTTTTATCGTGGTTATGACAACCTGGATACATGAATTTGTCACATACTCGATTTAGACCATAGACCTGTCCATCATAGACACATCGATCAACTTGTCCATAATCTACCTGTTCTTGTCTCTGTGGTGCCTATTACTGATACCGATATTTCTGAGTCTATTGAAGGTTCCAGTATCTCAGTTGAAGATGCCGTTAAGGATGAACCACCACAGTTGCGGCTGTCTGAACGCCTTGGAAATAAAAAGCGCGGAAACTATAACAATCCTGACTCCCACCTGAACTGTGGCGTATGTGGTGGTTATCACTAAGCCCATTCCCCATTACTTCTGTTTCATCGCATCCTTGACAATAAGCTGTATAATTGCACTCAACAAACTAATACTTGATTTGCTCAATTCGGGTGTTATTAGCACTGCATCGGAACTAGCTCTGTATTCGAACTAAGTTAATTACTTCACTTTCGTGCCCCTGGAATCATCACAGTTCACTTCTATCAATCATCACTCATTACTAGGAAAACCATAGGTCTCTAACTTAATACCAGAAGCACTTAAATGTACTCAGGTCTGTGTGCATGACTGACTATTCTATATGCAAGTTGGAGGAGACAAGTCACATATAGTAACCGCGAGCAGTGGAGTTCTGCAGGGCTCGGTTCCGGGCGTCTAAAACATTTCAGTGTTCAGAACTGATATAGCTTACAGGCTTCATAGTGAGTGTTGTTTACTGATCATGTCGGATAATCTTGGTGAATTGATGAGCTGTCTATAACACAAAACGTACATTGTATCAGTAAGCCTCTGGGCGGGGCTCAATATTAACTACTGATGAGTATGTATCGAGCAATTGTGTGTACCCTCCAAACTTATTCACTAATAATTTAAAACGTCTATCCTGAATAGCAGTCGAAGTGTAGTCCCAACAGGCATTGAACTGAGGAAACGCGGTAGGGTTGGGAAACAGGCCGTATATTTCCAGCGATGTTTTGGAGTGAGATAAGTATTATCGCTTTACAAGTATGGCGGTATGTGTGAATAATCCCATGTTTTGTGAGGTAAGTGTAATGTCAGAGACTGTATACACTTGTAGGCGCACCTTCGAAACATTCAGCAAAATGTAAATATATCTCCTGTCACATGGAATATCACCATCGAGTGCGGCGAAGACAGTGTTAAATAGACTTTCATAATAAGTCGACGTCCCTCTGGGACCGCTTAAACGCCTGAATAAAAATGCTGTCCCGCAAAGGTCTCTCTCATGTCCACTTTTCCCACATTTTGGCGTAAATGATTTTGAAATTTACAAACTCACAAATCACTATTCTCCACAATACAAACAAACGCTTGGTGCTCTTGCTGTGAGTTCTGTTGTCTGGATTCTTCCTGTCTTATTGAGGACACATACCCTGAATTTCTCGCCGCTGCTGCGCTCGTCTTCAATCAATCTGGTAACGTTTTTAGGGTTTTCAAGTGTTGGCGCCCATCTGCCACAGTCGGTAATTTCATATCTTGGTTCTTTTCTAGCTGCAATAGGATATGTGTACGCATATTCCCATTGGATCCTAACTCAAGTCCTCAGGGCACAGTACTTTTTCTAACTGGTCTTTGGGGAGATTTGACGGTTTGAATTTTGCCCAATTACGGCTGACCACGCCGGCGAATGTTAAAATGTGCTGCGAGTATTGCTTACTGAGTTGCAAGCATTTCAATCGAGTATTAAATGATGACTTATGTTAACCGAAAATGCAAGTTAAACATTGTACGGTGTCTCTACGTCAACATCCACGTGGGTTATTTGGCATCGTAGACCCTAGTAGTACACTGGAACACTCAGCCGTTCCCTGAGTGATCTTTGAGGGTTCCATTTGGAACACTCACCAAATATCGCTGAGTATAATTTCCGCGTTTTAGTTCGCACGCATGAAGGATAATAAAAATGATACACACCCTTATTGCTACTCAAAAACGTGTCGTCAGACATATATTACCCATGTGAATTTTGTTTTATTGAACCACTTCGCATTAATGGTGACGGCATCAACGGACTGGCAGTCACCGCTTACGAATAGAAAACGACTCCAGGACCGGACGCAAAGAATAACACCACGTTGGTCAGTCCCCTCTCGAAAGGTTACATGTGAACATGATAACCTGCCTCCCGCCAGATTACATGCAGACGGTGTGCCTGGGATTGATGGAAACCTTGATAAACCTATGGAGAGCAGGCTCAACGGGAAGGAAGATCCCTCTGGGATCATCGCAGGTGAATCAGTTGAGCAGTAGGTTGATGTGATTGAGAGCAGTCTTCACTTGTGAGTTCCCCGGGAAGTGTCAATCAACGGTGGCGATTTTTTGACATGTTGCCCTCAAGAAGACTGTACATTTTCCCATGTTCTCATATATGCACATGCACCTGCTGGGTGGACTGTGAGCGTATTCAGTGTAAAGGGCTGCTCCTACCATTCATGAAGAGATTCGTATTTTACACAGCGATGAACAGTTGGCAAATTGTCGGTAAAATAAATTCTACTTAATTTTGTTCCGTTTTCTTTAGGGCTAACACAATGCTTCCGTTAATGAACACTTTTATTTTCAGATGTATTAGGTGGTGGAGTTCGAGGATGCAGGCGTGGGGGTAGTGCACAGGTCGTGGGTTACGCAGTCAGGGTTTGTGCTCTGGCAGGGAATATCATCCACGAAGCATCGCAAGTTGCTATTGAGTGGAATAACAGCACCCACTGGTTCGAAGCTGTACAAAGTCAAGATGCATCGCGCAACAGGTATGTTCTTCTGATTTGCCCAAAATTTTCCAAGTGACCTGCAATTGGCTTACAGGTACCAACGAGTTTTGGAACAGATATCAGTCGTGCCATCGCGTAACGTCACGGACATAATGGATCGCAGTGGTAATTGTAGGAGGTACAGTGAAATCGCCTCATGTCAACATCATTATAATGGCATGCGTTTATTCATGTATTTGCATTGCCCAAATTGCTAAGAAATATGGACTTGGCGCTTGATAACAAATCCAGCAGAACGACGTCATGTGAGCTCTAGTTATCACACGCACATTTGATGCGGCCCTCCAAACCGTCGACCCAATCCTCCGTTAGCCAGAATACGTCCCGAGTGCACAGCAAAATGCCACAACAATAAGTAGGCAATGCTATACATTCCAATTATGAAAACAAAAATAATAATATCGTACGAATTTTTTGTCGAAAAATTCCGAATACACACTGCTTGTCATAGTAAATGTAATCACCCCACATTTTCTCATCCAGCGTGCGAAATAACATTTTCTTTTCGATCACCATATTATCCATTGGGCGAGAACGTTTTTCCACGACAGATGGACGCACGGACTTTTGTCTCGGCCGGACAGTTCGCGAGATGCTCAACTTTTCGACGTTTCCGAGGAAACGACTAAATTCTGTGTGGGGCTCCGCCCACTCGTTTACTGGATTTTTTGATTTTCCACCACGACTCGCCTAAGCCGACCCATCTTGGCATTTTCGGAGGCCAGTTTTACACTCCAATGGCAAAACACTCCGAAGATTCTTTTGGACGTTCTTCCTTAAATGACCTTGAACTATTTAAAAAATTGCTCATCCCACATCCTTCTAAAAAGTGAATGAGTGTAACATCCTAGTATTTTTGAAACTGAATCTCTGAAGCGACCGAACTGTCTTCTTCTCTGTTGCATGTGTCAAAGTTTCACAAACTGTAGTCATCTGCTTTTTGACAGCAGGTTTCGCGTTTGTGCTGCTGTTTAATGATTCGTTTTTGTATCATTTATAAATATCCGCAGTGATCGCGCATAACCCAGCGTGCTTCTCACATATGCGTTCGGAGATATATACCACTTATTTATTAATTGCTTCCAGGTATGTGATTGCTAAACTGTCAGTCACTAAGGTTTCAGCTACACCATCGTTGGTCCAGCAGCAGCAGCACATAGTGATGCAGTGTGCAAGGGCGACACTGCCGAAGAAGTGAGGGAGTTGAAAGGTAAGTCCGTTCAATATCAATAATCGGCGTGTTCACCAGGTGTAATTGAGAACCAACTTCTTTAAAACATCAGAATCCGCGAGGAGTTGCACACCCTACGGCTGAAAGTGAATGCACTGCGATTTAAAAATGCAGCTTTCGGTACGTCATCCACCGCAGGATTCGCCCTGCAGTTCCTCATGCAGTCCAGAGGGGACATGTAACTGCTGAATATGGAGCTGGAAGAAGCAAAAGTATATACACAGTAAATACGTTCCATTTTTCCGATTCACAGTACCCAGGTGGCCTTTCTCAGCAGTATCGGCAGTACTTCCATGAGTGAGTGCAAATGAAATGTTGAGAACTTTAATGACGGATGAAGTGGCGTAAACCATAAATTGGAGAGGAGTAAACAATCGCGTTTCCATTGTCTTCTCACCCGTGGTTGGAACCGTCCTTGTTAGATTCAATCACAAACAGTCATCACGAAGAAGGCTAACCCCGGCGTATCGCACTAGGACGTACAGGTTACCATTCAACGACGGATTCAGAAGGCAAAATAGCGGACAACTGTTGTATCGTAAATCAGAAGCAAGGCAGGGGTAATGAACGTACACTAGTATGTATGCAATTCGCTCAGTAGGCGTACACAAAGAACATTATATGAGTGAACGAGTTAGAATTAAACCAATCAGAGTCGCGATGTATCACGCGAACGTCAGTAGCCAATCAGATACGAGGTGAACGTTGTGGCCTTGTAAAGGACGTACAAACACACACAACA
>QNGE01006347.1:0-32652 GCA_008508345.1 Paragonimus westermani
CCGTTCCGCGGTATAAACCGACTCGACCCATATGCTGCGTTCAGAGGTGTGGACAGGTAAAAATATTCTACCGCTGATGTTGCTTCTCGGTCCAATCCTACTTATTTCCCCACCCCGTTTCTATTTATTTTTTCAAAGACCAAATACAGCTAGTTATAGTGACACCGTTCCAACAGTTACTACCTCTTGTGATCCGGTTTCCAGTTTCTATCGTTCCCTGCTTAGGCTGGGAATGATGTTAGACGTATGCATTTGCAAGGTGTGTGCTCAGGAACAGACGCGTTGAGAAACCACTCTCGCTTAACTGTTAGACTTATTGAAAACTGACAGCTGCCGGATTTTAGAAACTAACGAAGAGAACACCACTATTGAACTCGCGATACTTGCGAGTACACTTATACACTAAGGATGATTGCATTGTCGTCAATACCCGCCAGGCTGGAGCAGTTGTAGTTCTCTGCAATAGCGATCATAGTCACCTGCTAGTCTTACCAATAGGGGGCTGTGTGCCGTCCGTTTGACAGGACCGTATAAGGCTAGTCCTAGATACCAGGCCTTTGTAAATTTCTCTCTTGTATCTGGTTATACCGACTCCAGTGGAAAAATTGTCAAGGACGTTTCCAATCGGATTAAGTTACCCTCTTTTACAGCGATACACAATTATACTATCCATTTCAGCCAGGAACACGCAAGGTTTAATCCGGGTTAAGGATCTGACTTGCATTATTCGTCCAATTTTAGGGCATCGTCACACGCACCGCCGGTCAACGGTCGGTAATAAACGCGTGTATGACTAAACAGATCGATCAGCACTTTTAGAGCCGCTTAAACGCAAGTATGCAACGAACAATTATGTCAATATCTGGTCTATTTCCATAATTCTGCACAGATTAGAGTCCAAGGCGAGCTACCACAGTGTCATCGTCAGTAGCAGTGTCCATCAAATCAGTTCATTTCGCTATTCATGCCTAATTTTGTCACGGCGCACTGTCTGTGATGGAAGGTTGATTGATCTCGACTACGTTGACAACAATGTGTCGCTGCTGGACATCACAGACAATGTTAGATATCGTCTCGTGCTTTGTCAATACATCGGAGTGATTTGAAGCTTCACAGTGCTAAGTGTTTATGCAAAAACGTGACGGTTACGTGTGCTTAATGTTGGATGATGAAACAACTTGGTCTCTCGAAACAGTCTGACGTTCACATCCTGCTGTTAACATGTTTCGGACTTCTTGAAACGTCATGTCTACCCTAACCAGCAATCTCCGCCGAAGGTCTGTATCATTGATATCGGCACTCAGTAGACTACGCAGGTGTTTCTTCACCATGTCTCCAAAGTTACAACGAATAGCCTGGCCATGCATCAGAAAAATTCACGGAAACTCATCTTGGGTGAACGCGTGAGTGATTTGGACTCAACACGTTCTGCTGTCCGAAATCCACCGGCAGCCATGTGCTGTAGCAGCAATTCATTCAACCCGTTTAATGGCAATGAGGTTAGAGTCCAGAAAGGCCACATTCTACTACAGTGAACACAACCCACGGCCCTCAGCTGTAACGAAAAGTACTCAACGACCTAATTTCTTCGTGTGTCGATGAAGGCTGTATCAGAAATTGTACAGTTCGACTGGATCGTCCCTGCTACAAGTGTACACTCGGTCGTACGACTTGACTTACAACCCGAGACGGTCGTGAGCGCCAACGCTCATTTAAAACGAGCCAAAAACTAGACAAAGGCTCTGAATATATGTCGCAGGCAGCTGTCAAACAAGACAGTCATAACGACTATATGACCGTCGTGACGGCAGAATGAATCAGGACATGGGACTTCAACAGATGGAAGTGGAAATACATTTCAGATAGAAGTGGAACGTATAGGTGGCCCATCACACAGTAGCCATCTGACTGACCAACTGAAATGGTAAGGAACCATGTACCCAGAAGCAGGATCTGCTCCAGGAAACGTAGACCGAAATATTTCAGCTTCACTTCAAAAAAGTGACGTTCGATTCCACCAGCTGGTTCAAAAAATCTTGAAAACGATGACATCTCGACCCTCGAACGAGCGCTGTTGAGTGATTCGCTTTGTTTACTTTGACAGGAGATGCGCCTCCCAACAGGCGTGAAATGGAAATCAATTTTGTGGATACCGCGCCCCTGTTAAGTAAACTCCAACTTTGTTATTTGGTCCCATTGGCTGTAGCGCCTATGCTTGAGACTCCGTACAAGATTAATTACATGCAGTGTCCCTCTACAACGAAACACTTCCTCACAGCGAGTTCCTTTTTCATACACAACACCATACAGCGACCGTAATCATATTTCTCAAGTTTTCTACGGTGTTTCCGATACGTTTGGGTCACTGGCAAGTTCGTGAGACCTGAGGGCCACAATTCCCCATTCGAGACAGTGAATAACATGGGGTCAAAATAAGTTACGGCCATTTTAAGAATGTGTAAACAGAGTGAAGAACACTGGACTCTTCAGTAAGCCCACTCCGATTGTGCTAAGCTAGACCCAAGCCTCAGATAAGGCATGAGATATAGTCTAGCGCGTTGAACATCAAGTCTGACTATGCCAACAATAGTGTTTGGCTGTTGCAAAGCAGCGCATGACGTTTGAAATTTTTCGTGTCAAGCACCTCAGGATAAGTTCTAGCAGTATGACGCCGTAAAACTTTGAAGACTGTATCAACATCTACTAAAAGGGGCGTAGCAAATAAAGCATCAGGAGTTTACTTACTATATCAGTGTTAACTAAGCATTAAAGTTAGACATCGTGATCTACGAGGTTGGATCAACTTGGAGCAAAATTCATGTAGGTAAGAGACCATTGGCTAATCAAACATAATGCACACTACACGGTACGAATGAGCGTCCGTACGTGCGGTTCTACAGAACATGTGCGAAAAAATGACACCCTTAAGAACCCGCATGTTACTGGCGATGAGGTACGTGCGTATGGCTGAAGCCGAAAGCGATGAAATTTTGGAAAAAGGCAGAGAAAAGGGGTGCACTCCACAAACATAAACAAGGAACATTTTACCGTCACAAAATGCGCTTCCTGTTTGGATATCGTCGGTGCATGAACTGAGTAACCGCTTTGAAGAGCAACACCACCACCCCCAAGAGTAGAACATTCTTGGTCGGCAACTTCAGTCGTCTTCCTAAGGAGGGACTACCACATGGATATCTGCAGGAGAATTTTAGAATAATAGCGTAATCGAGAAACGACTTTAAACGTTAAGTTCAGGGTCGTTACAGAGATTACTACCACGATGTGGTTTGCAGTCGTAGACTCCCACTCCACTTCTGGAGGCAATGGGAAGCGAAACATTAACACCAGCTGCCCACTTCCACCATGACCAACAATGCATTACTTTCAAACAAACACAAACCGAAAGACTATAACATCCTAATACATGGGACTGTTTACTATCGTCAGAGACAGCAATAAATCAGAGGTTCTCAATGCTGCTCAACTGTCACACAAACCCCAAGAGAAGGGTTAACCCTGTGCAAAGAGATGAAAAGGAATGGGAGGGGAAGGGGGCTAACTATTAAAAATAACTACGTCTACATTCAAACATTCAGCATCAAGGTGTCTACACCTTGTAAACAGCCGAACTATAAGTGAATGTAAAGGATCATCAGCAAGACGACCTTCTCACAGCTTTCACTGCCCCGCGTCAATAGATACACTCACTCCAAAGACAACTTGGACAAACAACAACGACATTCACGCCAATGAACCCGATTGACTGTCATCTTACCTAACGTCTCCAACCACTGACTCAGGGAGTAGCGATGGTCCCAGCCTAGGAGACGAACCCAACCCACAGTGGCTAACCACGTAGTGAACGAATTCATTTCTCCATGCCAGGTCACCGTTTGTCCACTTCACACATTACGCCAGTCGGCCAAACCATCGGCAAACAGTGCTCGGTGTGGCACACGACTGACTGGCATCCTCAATACATGGCCTAGCCCTCTATGGACGTGTAAAGGTAGGCACTGAACAAAAGACCCCGCTTGAAAATCACTCACAAATACCGGCCTTCCCACCTCTTCATTGTTTACTCGTTGGTGCCACCCGATACAAGCGATTGAATGCAGACATCGGTGGTGAAGACGGTTCACGTCTTCGACCCCGAGCGGTTATGCTTCGCAGCCGTGAAATCACACAACCCTCACTGTCGCCTTATATACGCAACCACAGCCTCAGAGAGATGCATATCCGTCCTAGATTACTGGATACTGCCCCAACAAGCAACAGCAACAAACAACACCTTGTCGTCAACGTAATCAAGATTAATCAGTGTTCCACCAGGTAGGAGGTCCACGCCAGCATCTTGGGAGTGCCGTGGACAGTCATCCATATCGTCTATGGAAAAAATTTCACAAAAAGAAGGAAATTGGGCAGTCTTGATTTACGCCACTCTAAGTGTTGAAACTGTCAGGCAGCTCACCGCAAACTCTAAATTGAGCTGAAGTATGGGAACATAGTGTCGACAGTATGTTCACATACTTGGTCGGTACACCTCTGCGCTCAAGTGTAGAACGACTCGCAGGGCCGAACGCAAATTTGATCAGATCATCTCCACTCGGGACGAAACCCTGCCCGCTCTTCCCTGGTGTTTGCTTCCTGAGCCGTAATGAGTCGGCGAAGCATAATGGATATCAGAACACCAGTGATGACTGAGGTCAGGCTTACGGTTTTCGCAAGAGCCCCGAACTCCTTTCTTGAATACTGGAACTATAATCTTGCGGACCGGCACGAAGGGATAGCCTCCGTGGTCCACACAAGTGGGAGCGCCTCTGAATGGCTCTTGATTCTAATGAAACCTGATTTTCAGAAAATACAGTGTGGCTAGAATGCTTCCAACGTGCTCCACGGACACAGCTGCTTTGTGCATTAGGCTGACAATATTTCGAAGTTCACATAAACCACACGTTCCCCTCCACTCGACGTAACACACCTGTTTGCGCTACCGAGTGTCAGAGGTATGCATGCACATACTAAAGTAGGGGTTATGATTTTTGTTATATTTCATTTGAATCAGTAAAACAGATGACAGATACGGCAGTCCACACAATTCGAACAGAACTGTTGTAAAGGGCGCGAAGAAGCACGTGATTTTAGGGCTGACAATACTGAAGCCATTCAGTAAAAACTATGAATGCCCGAAAAAGCTGATGGGAAGCTTCCAAGTATGGAAAGTAAGCACCAAATGCAATCAACACGGTCTCACAGCATTAGGAAGAGTTCATCCTATCTAATTCAGTTGACGAAGTAAGAGTTAGGTTGATAAACGTTATCCTCGCAACCGCTGAACCTTTAACACTGGCGGTTAAAAAATACAACTTGTGACATCTGCTTCAGTTATACACGGAGGCTTACTCACAAGAAGCGTGATAAACGCATTGTGACTGTGTCTCAGCAGGTTGGTGCGTCCAAGTCGTCCATCAGTACGAACCAAGAAAGCTCTAAGCTGTTAGTCGAATGCCGTAATCACACAGCCGTCCTCCAACTCATAACATAAGGCACAAATACGCCCAGGTGTAGTCACTGTCCCTAGTTCGCTAGAAATAACCTCACCATCTATAAGGCTGCAGAAAGTGAAAGGACATTGTTTAACCAGAAAAAAACCTGATAATCAGTTGCAACGGAGCTTTCTTCGCAATCTACTTAAGGTAGCAGTGGAAGACAAATCCACGCTATGCAAGCTTTGCAAGTCTCATCAAGACGGACGCCCTTGGTTAATCCGTGCCACGCTCAGCCAGGTGGAAGATTTCGAGCAGGTTCTCTTTACGGCATCTTCCCTTTGCAGACTTAACGACTCTTGCCTAGGAGTGAAACCTGACTTCCTTTGTGTAATCAGAGAAACTTGAAGAACGGTATATCGCAACGTCCAAAGTTCCTAATACGATCGAATGTGCAGTTCAGTTGTACACGGCGTAGAGGAGCTGGAGGATGCGCATGCGTTGCTCGCGCACAAGCACGGTTCTGACCAGTGAAAGTTTAACCCAGCCAAAACAAACCTGGATGTAGGTGAATGTGGAGCATGGTTTATATGCCTCCCGCGACCAGTGCACTTGAGGTCCATCTTAGCCCCCAGACTAGTGCGAATCACCCTCTTCACAAGAGAAGTTGTCTACTGAGCTTCAGAGGTGGTGTACGTTGTAAAACAACTTACCATCTGAGCTCCGACCTCACACAAATGGGCCAAGGTTCGAGCGTGAAACGCCTGTTACTGGTATACCTCCTATGGTGACAAGTGCGGTAAGTGTGGCCAAGATACCGGAGGTCATCAGTAGCCCACTACAACCCGCACATCCAAAAGACCTGGTACAGCCGACCTCGAGAGCGTCGGTCTAGCCCAGGTAGTACTGGTCAAACATCTGAAGCCAGATGCTACCCAAAGAACAAAGTGCAGGAATTGCGACAGCTTGTCGACTGGAAGAAAGCCAAGATCATAGGTGTAGTGAAGACATGGCTAACGCCGGATATATCCGATTAGGAGAAAGAAATTCCAAGTTATCTCATCTTTCGCGAGGATCGGGTGGCCGGCAAAAGTGGAGACGTAGCAGTCTATGTTAATACTGAATTACGCGCAGCCTCGAACAGAGACAACTCTAATTCCACTTGAAGAGTCTCTGCGGGTAAATGTTAGGACGTCTTACTTAACACACATCATTGTCGGTGTCATCTCTCGTGACCCGTCCGCAGCCTCAGAATGCGATGAAAGAATACACAGTGCCACTAGACAGGTCACCCCAACCCCTGGATGTCGCGCCATCGTTCTAGGCGACTTTAATCCCCCGCACCCGTCACGGTGAGACTGGACCTTGACGTGGTGTGACGGCTTGCGCATCTCGATGACCTTTTGGGCTAAACTGGACAGAGTTACTCATACCAGGCAGGCCAACAGGTAGAGGTCTGACAAACCACAGTCTCCTGGTCCTCCANACTTTAATCCCCCGCACACAGGTCTCTCCAGTGGACTAACGGCCGGTGCTGCGGCCACTGGGTTTTAAAGTCTCGAGCACATCAATCTACCCACGAGGTGCAGAGAGGGTCACAGGCCATCCTGATTAGACACGGCTTCAACTACTGAACTTTACATGGTGGATATAATAGAAGTCGGTGCGTCATTAGATGTAAACGACCACGTCACAATCAGCTTCCGCCCAATATGTGACGTCACGATCACCCGTCCTTTGCTGCTGGCTCGACGCAATTCGAGACGAGCCAACTTTCAAAAGATACGAGAACACTTATCTCAAGCCAACTGGCCCCCACCTGCAGAAGGCAGCACGGTGGGTGAACATCTAGAGCGTATTGTGTTACACCTGCACACCGTGATAACTACTTCACACTGCACGCTCCACCTGCAAGTCATTTTGGATCAAGCCACCAACTAAGCGTCTAATAAAAGAGAAATGAGCCTTGTTGAACTCATTTCCTCTTAAAGGAGATGGCACCTCACACCTGGCATACAGGTGTTGTAACCAACGCACAGCAGCCGTATGCACCGACCGCCAGGTTCACCAGGTATCACTTGCGAGATCCATCGCTGACTGCCCTAAAGGAATTTCCCGACATATGGCCCCCCAGACCGGGTCGAAAGCTGCCATATCTTCTCATGGAACCTTCAGGACTCTCTAAGTCTGAGACGTGCTGAGTATGCATCTGTCTAGAGCAACTCCGCCGAGGAAGAACAATATGCCACAATTTTCTATCCTGATCGTCCCTTGGATTCATTCCCTAACTTCACCCCGGCTAACGTACACGCTAAGTCACTCGTGCAATGTGTTGATAAGTCCCCGGGGCTTGACGAGATATCCCGTCATGCTGGAAGAATGGGCAGATGGGCTGGCGGAACCCTTTGCTCGTTTGTTTCAACACATATTTTACTGGTTGTATTCCAGTCACTTGGAAGCACGCCGTCATTTCTCCCATCTACAAGAGTGGGGACCGAACGAACGCCAGTAACTTCACACCAACTGCTCCCCTACCAAGTATATAAAAAGTGATGGAGAGCATAGTAGACGATTTAGTAAGGACCATTTAAATACTCACTCATTGTTAGCACCAGGAAAGCACGGTTTCAAAAGTGGTCACTTATGTACGACCAGCCTACTGATTGCCGCTGATTCATGGACAAAAACAGCCGAAGAACGCCTACCGGCTGATACATCATCATCATCGTCAAAGACAGCAATACATTAGTGGTTCACACCAATGCTTAACTGCCACACAACCATGAATAAAAAGCAAACGTTATATAGAAAGAAAGAAGGAAAAAGAAGGGGACGGGAAGGGACCTAACTACTGAAAATGACTATGTCCATATTCAAACATTCAGCATCAAGGTGCCTACACCCTGCAAACAAACAACAGAGCTGCAAGTGAGAGCAAGGCGTCATCAGCAAGACAGCTTCCCTACGGCTTCCACTGCCATGCGTCATTAAATGCACTCACTTCACATACAACTCGGCCAAAGAACAACATTCACGCCACTGAGTTCGATTAGCCGCCATCTCGCCCAAAGTCTCCAACCACCGACTCTGTGAGTCGTGAGGGCCCCAGCCCGGGTCATAATCTGACCACCTTGAACCTTACACCAGTCAGTCGCAGTGTCAGCGAACAGTGCTCGGTGTGGAAGACGACTAGCTCGCATCCTTAATACATGACCTAACCATCTAAGCATGTGCAAACGTAGGGATTGAACAAAAGAACTCGCTTGACAATCACTACCAAACACCCGCATATGGAAGTCCGTTTCGTAAGTCGCACATACTGCAATCCAAAAGAACGGTGTGTAACGATCATAACAAATAATATTTTGATAGTCGCATTCATCTGTACATTTTGGATGATTTTGATTTTGCACCTGCTTTTGTTTTAGTCATGTCCGGGGCTAGAAACACAACTCGCTCCGTACCTCTCTAGCTTAACTTATCTCTTCGTACACCATTTCTCAGGGTCGGTGATAATACACGGGGTCAACGCGCTGAGTTTTGGCTTTTCATTGTCGATCGATTGACGATGGTGATCATTGACAGGGTTATTTTGCTGAATCAGTTCCAACAGGTTGCGCTCGATTCTAAACCCGCAAACGCTTGTCGAATAACGAAGATAACATTCTAGATGATTGGGGTGTTTAGGCCCAACGACGTGCGTTGATTATTGAAGTAACGGAAACAAACCCGTGCGCCAAACTTACCGTTTTAACAGGCACCATAAATGGAACTCGATTGGAACTTCCCCGGGCAGTGGTCCTCGGCCTTTTTTGAAGAATATTCCTCGCGTCTCGATTGGTGAAAACTCTACTCCGGCGTCGATTTCTTATAACCGAGCGTGCATCTAAGGAACGTATACTTGAGGAGAGCTTCTGCCGCAAATCCACATCGGATATTTTCCTGGTTTGTGGCATTTTACCCAAACGATGTCTACATGTGATTTTTAAGAATAACTGTTGTAGGATTACTTCACTGGCCTAGTCCGCAAGCGTTTCTCAAAAGTTGCGTTCATTTTCGTAATTCGCGGTTCGTATGTATGAGGATGATTTGCCTAAGAAGCGAAAGAGGTGCGTGGTCACGAGTTATACAAATCGACAACATATACAGAACAGTAACCTACTCAGTGTTGACCAGCTTTCAGAGGAATCACGAGGACTGACGGACTTGGGAAGTGGTGTTTTCGTGTGGTCCAAGTTGTGTATGGCGGCTTTTGACTTGATCACGGAGAGCAAGTGGCTTATGTGAGGTCAGTAGGATTTGTAGCGATACAGTAATTCGATAACCAGGAAGACAGGGTCCAAACTGGGCGAATATGAGCCACAGATTCCCGGGTGTTTCGAAATGGCATTTTAACGCTCTGTAAAGCATTCTATACGTCATAATATTGCTTTTTCTTCGCACTTTCCACCCTCGCAATGTTCACACTTATACTTGATGCTTGAGTAAATTCAATGAAATGGATGTATATAATAAAATTCTTCCTTTCAATGTCGCAAGCCATACGCTATCCATTAGCTCTGGGTCGCCTGTGTGCTGATTTCCGGAACGTTAAATGCTAAGGAAATTAACCGTCTGTGTCAGGGTATACCCAGATATATCTGTCGTCACAAGTATCTCTGCTGTGGACCTTAGTCCCTTCGGAACAACACGGCGAAATTATATTCATTGGATACCCTTCGTGGAGTTTTTCATGTTCTTGTTCACCAAGGATGTTTCACTCTTGACCAGCAACGTTTTTGGATCGTCTTTGCATGTTGTTCGAACTGAATGAATGACCTTGCGTTACAGTACAATTTTCGTGCACGCACGCTGGTCTGTTCTTTTACCTGTGGCGCAGTTGACTGACGATGTTACACGGATCTCTCGCCCGGATTTTAGCTACGCTGTACTGTGGACATCGTCGCGGCTCCGACTGCGTTTCAGCTGTCCGCGATCATCCCGGAATATCCTTCCCTTCCGGATACTGGTAATTTAGGATATTGTGGTGGTCACCTTGAACCTCTTCTGCGAATCAAACTTTTTTATTACTGTAACTTACTAGAACCCTTGTAACTGGCCTGCTAATTTTGTTAGTTCTGCCGTCACAGACAACCCAGTGAAGTACGATTGCACTTACTGAGGTTATTCAGAGACTCGCTTGGGCCAGTACACCTTTATTAACCATGGCAAAACTCCTAACCAACACAAATTCACGATTTTCAGCGATTTCAGCGATTTGTACACGGGTTCGAGGCTGGGGGCCCAATCTACCCGGATCCAGTCAGTTTGTTCGTTTCGATGTCCGGCGGTTTTCTGTTGACCTGGCACTGATACACGGCAGAGAACCGTATAGGTGCTGTGGACCAGTTCTATTTATTTTCAGCTTCAGCACAACTCACATATGATCGTATCCTTCGTACTCCACTCATGAGAGCTGATCAGGTGGCCTCATCGTTCATATTCGATAATTCTGTCGTGCCTGATGTGAGGTCAGTAGCGCCGTGGCAAGAATATGCACTACTGACGAGCTCTAATGAGAGCGAAACTGAAGCCTAGTGCTTCTTTACGGAATAGGTTGGCTGCAGAGTCTATCTGAATGCGAAGCTTGCGATTAAATATGAGTGATGTTCAACACGAAAACAAACGGAATCCCCGACAACTCATCAGTAATCTCTTTATTTTGATTGCATTCTGGTTTTAATCCCGTACCTAGAGTTCACGTAACGTTTGTATCCGCCGCACAAATTGATGAGCTCGAAGTTTATATTTTTTTCTATTTCACATATACGTCTTTCTTGGTTCCCTTACTGACAAGCTCAGAACTCCTAATATATTGCATTGATTTCTGGTTATGACTGGTTTTCCGAAAACGCTATTAATCTTAAATTGCACACATTTAGCAATTCGAACTCCTGTATTTGGTTCACTCGGGAAGAGGCACTATTCCAATCTCGTGAGATTATCCACATGTCACCACGTTTTCTTATGTGATCAGCCACTTTCCCGCCGTTCTATCGTACAGCAGAGCGCAAGGCAAGGTAAATGAGCGTAAACTAGTGTGTATGTAATCTGCCTGCTAAACGTACACAAAGGACATTGAGTCAGTGAACGAGTTAGAGTTAAACCACTCATAGTCGCGCTGTATCACGTGGGCGTTAGCAGCCGATCCGATAAGAGGTGAACGTTCCAGCTTTGTGAAAAACGTGCAAACAAACACATCACCCCGTTTCGACCAGCTTCTACTTATGCAAAGATAAAACGGTCCACCGATTTCCGAGCCTGTGACGGGTGGCGAGGATTTGAGGGGTTTGCAACGGGTTGCTCCGTACGCGAACGCAATTGACTCCCCGGGTTAATCGTCCAGTTGATAATTGGAGCTGATTTTCTTATTGTTGTCCAGCTCGTAGATACCGGGTCTGAGAGTATGCTTTGTGGAGATCAGGGATGAAAAAGTTGTTTGCCCTTTGTTGTGAGACTGATTCTTCAGACGGACAAATGTTACGGGTGCCAGAGTTTTTGCTGGCTTGGCGTAGATCTTTCGGTAAGTCTCCCTCCGAAGCAGCCCGGTATGTTTATCTTCATTTGCAAGTTAGTTAGCAGCGCTAAGTTTCGTACGTAGAGCCCTCCCGAACATAAGTTCACTTGGCGTTTTTCCGGTCGCTTCTTGGTAACTGGTGCGATAAGTGAATAACGCTTGGAGTACAGAATCCCCCACGTTTCCCCTTGTAAATGTAATGCCTGTTACACTTCTTCAAAGTGTAATATTCCAATTGGGTCAATCACAGGTTACAGTGCACACAGTGTCTAACGTCCGCAATCGAGCACAAATAGGTCTACTTCACAGAATAGGAGAAAGCACGAATCAAACAGAAACTTGTATTAACGCAAGTCAAATACTGAGAGAGTTCGATCAACAACGTGTCCTTGTGCATATATATATACGGGGTCCCACGTTCCGGAAGTTCCCACCGATCAGACGTGGTCTCACGCTCACTGACCGCCGACCTCGGGTTCTGGTTGGTCACCTTCCTCAGCCCGTTGCACGGACGCGGCCAACCCACGTTTTCGAGGACCTGAAAGGAAGCGGAAGAGAGTATGTGTGGCAAAACAAAATGGCGGCACACTACAGGCTACTAAAAAGAGCGATTCAAACGTTCCGCCATAACATTACTTGCATAATTGTAAGGAAAAGTCCGCGAATATTTTATTTCCTGCCAACGTAAGAATTCTTCAAACTCATAATTGACAAACTGAGATCTACTATCGGTGACAACCTCCTCAGGAATCCAGAAGCGGGTAATAAGGTGTTTCATCCAATGAATTACTGTGGCTGACCTGACATTTCCACAGATATGTGCCTCGGGCCATTTACTGTAGTAGCAATTGGCAACCAGTATGTTACGGTTATTCCAAGGAGCTGTTGCGAAAGGTCCCATAGTACTGATAGCCAGGTTTGCCCACGGGCGCACAAGATAGTCTACTGATTGCACGGGGGTAACTATAGGTTTGATTGGTTTATCAGCATTTGGACAAGGGACGCAATCGTTGACAAGAGTCTCCGTTGACGAAAACATTCGTGACCACCATTACCATTCGATAGTACAACAAAGAGTCCGAGTGATTCCAGGATTTTCCTCATGAGCGTACAGCATAATTTCACGTTTTGAACTAGATGGTGGGACGAGTCGTGACCCACGCAAGATGCAATCGTCTATTACAGAAAGCTCCTCTCGCAAGCAGCAATAGCCTTTCTGCTCGTAAGTGATATTTTGGAGACTAAGCCATCTGAATGAAACGTACCGTCTCACTTGTTGGAGTTCATCGTCCATTTGCGTATGCTGTCGCAGTCGCTATCTGGTTACCGCACGAAATTTTAGATCATCAATGGCAGCCACCATTTCGAATTGGTTCATATCGTCCGTGTCAGTTTGTGTAGGCAAAGGTAGGCGGGAAAGTGCATCAGTTACTCGGTTGTCTGAACCACGTCCATGTTCAATGTCGAAGTCGTAGTTCAATAGTCTGGCACATCACCGGTTGATCCGCAATGGTATATGGCTTACAGTTCCTCGACTGAGAAGTATCGACAGTGCTACATGATTAGTTCTCAGTGTGAAATGTCTACCGAAAGAGAACATATGCCACTTCTCACAGGCCCAGACACAGGCTGAAGCTACTTTTCCGCTGATTAAATATTTAGATTCTCTACCAGAAACTTCTAATGATGCGTATGTGATAATCTTTTCTCGTTCATGTTGCGCTTAAGAAAGAACGTTCAAATCCACTGCGGTTTTGTCAAATTGAAAAAGGAAGGCGAAGATGAATAGAAGAGATTTGCAATCAACGCTGAGAGAGTCCCTGTGGTGTGGTGAGACTTTCAAGATGGGAGATCAAGCGCACAGCAGGCACCCACCAAACGAACAAACAACCAATAAACAAGCAACGAACAAAACGAGAGCTAGCCGATCATTCCAATTACTCAATCGAAATCAGGCTTTTATTAAGGGCGAGAGTCGGGACCTCAAAAGTTGAATGTGGGTAATTCTGCTTGACGTGCTTATAGAGTCTCTGTTCAATTGACTGATTACTTGCCACTTTCACTACTGTTTCCGGAGGCAAGTTTCATGGGTGACAAACGCGTACGAGACAATGCTGTCCCCGCAAAAGGCGTGGACGCTGCCGGTTTAAATTCAGTGAGTGGCCACGCAGGTTGTGCACGGGAACAATTGTGAATATATGCCAAAGTGGGTTAAACTCACTGTGAAAGATATTGTGGAGAAGTGTCATGTGCCGTGGGTAGGATTTTCGAGACAGTCCGTGTACGCATTTTATGGTTCCACGTTGAACCCTTTCTAACACGTCGTTATTCCTGTTCATGAAGCGAGTACGGGCCCGAATGTTATTTTCTAAAAAGGGGCAAACAGGAATGGTCAACACCCCCAAAAATCTTTGTAGTGAACTGGTCCAGTAGGCGGCTCAGCGGGATCATCTTTTAGGTGGCCTACTGGGCAAACACACTGCATTTATTAGAGTGCAAGAGGTCGCCGGCAGTAGTGGTCCCTAGGTTAGACGCTGTTCCACTTTCAGATCATTGCCACCCGAAAGACGAATGATATCCGCCCGGATTTCTCAGTACTTCATATTTAATGGCGTTGAATGCCAGAGCGGTTTGAGCAGCTTGCTGTGACAAATTGTCCAAGTCACCCTGTGGTGTCCTTTCGCCTTGTAAGGTGTGAGAAGCATGGAAACTTGGATACCATACGCATACAGCGATATATTGGAAATCATTTAGCTGGGTACTTTTTCAGGATAATGTGAACAGTTGGGATTCAAGAACAGAATCTTGGGGGACCCTGCTGAAGGCTATCATTTTACATGAGAAGACTGTATTGACATGGACCTGGAAAGAACGGCCAGTTAAATAGTCCTGAGGCCACTCAATCAGATTACCCTCAAAGCCTGGTGCAGTGGGTTTGTCTCATAAGATGTCAGGATTTATAATATCGGACACCTTCGGGAAGTCTAGGAAAGCTACGTCTGTAGATACGATAACGTCTGTTGTCATCGTCCACCAATGCGTTGCCTACATTAGAATTGTTTGGCATGACCCAAAGTCACGATGGTGGCGTTAGGTCGCATACAGGTGTCCCATGGGATTCAGGAATTCCCGTATAGCATCTTCTGTTAGGCTTCCTGCGTTTTGAGAAGTTACTGACATCAATGTCATTGGACGGTAGACTTGATGGGCTGAACGATCGTCTGATTCAAATATCGAATGTGTGGCGACTAATCGGTTTGTACACGAGTTCGAAGCTGGGGTCCAAATTACCCGTATCCGGTCACTTTGTCTGTTTCGATGTCCGGTGGCTTTCTGTCGGCCTGGCAGACCGTCATAGAAAATAGGGTGCAACACCACATTTGGCGTTTGGAGAAGATACCAAGAACAGAGAAAAATAATTATCTAACGAAACAGAGTAGATTGCTAATCTAACGGTTTTTAGAAGAGCAGCTAACGATAATTAGTGGAAGTTCCTTCCAGTTGTTGATAACTCTATAACAGGAGAGCTGTTGCCTAAGGAAGATCCAGGGTCGCGTCGCGTCCCCTTAGATTGTTATCACTTACTGGAGTAAAGAAATGCTGTACGAGTTTTGCGCTAAAGAAAAAGTGTGTAAGGATCAAGTCACTGCGGAGCCTTTGAAACTCAGGTGGATTTCAAGGCGAGACTTTTGGGAGAGACCGCAAGCCATTCACCACTTTGGTGTCTACTCGCTAGACAAGTCTAACGGCGAGTATGTTCTTCTTCAATCCAGTGTAAACGAATTGATTAGCATACTTGAACAGTGTTCTTGTATGGACTCCGTGGAGCATTTGGAAAGCACGTCTGTCTATGCAGAGGAAGGCTCTTTTTATCATCCCAAGAGTCACACATCCCTTTTCGCGACCACCTGGTGGTGATAACAGAAAGATAAACTAGAAGACCGTGAAATCGTTAGGTCCGTCTTAAGGTCAACTTTTGTGATACCTATTGCACTTTGTGCACTATGTATCACAAATAGGTTCTCAGGGTCTCCCTCCGAGCGATATGTGCGCACACGTGCTGGAGTTTGAAGGGAGACTCCAATCATCTGACCAACACTTAATACTGTCAAGGTCAATCTGTAATGAACTTGGATCACACGCATTCTAGACCTTTAACTCAGTAGCATAAGGGACGGCGTTGTCAGAAATAAGCCTGGAGAGGTCACGGACAGTGGACCAAGTACCGATCATTGAGGAGCTCTCGCGGAGTCGGGCGAGAGAGTAGGAGGGCCCAAACCAGTTTTCCAGTCTGAAATTTATGTTACCGAGAAAGAAAGTAATCCAGCAGAGAACCTCTTAGTGGGTCCCATAAGCCGTTAGTTTACATGCAAGAGGATCGTATGGGACGCAGCCAAAGACTTTGGCGAAACGGAAGAAGATAAAGTCCGAGATATGATCATTGTCTTTGGACTCTCTCAGGCCATTCATGGAGATTAACATATTGGCTGCGCATGACCGATCGGGAAGGCAGCCACGCTGAGTACGAGAAAGGAGGTTGGTTGAGAAGGAAGGTGTAAGGATGGCGCGTTGTAACAGACGCTCCATCATCTCGCACGGGATGTTGGTAAGGCTGGTCTATCGACAAATAGCAGGAGAGTGATGATCACCTGCCTTAAATATGGATGTGACGATGACCTCTTTTCATGGCTCCAGAAGAGCGCCGGTCCGAACTGTCTAGTTGAACAAACTGAAGAGGGACACGGCCAAACAAAGGCTCGTCCCTTTGAGGATCCGCGGATGGATCGATTTTGACCACATGGCACTATATGGATTGATCTTAAACAAGAGCTCCTGAACGTCGAGCACAAAGTAGTCAGCTGTCAGAAGTGGGCACTGGAGGCTTCTCTTAGGGAGAATTCGATGCCAGTTTGGTGAATCCACATTGTGGACTGCTGAATAGTAATCTTTAAACATCTCGGCAGTCACTCGGGGGTTGGAGGAGGTTTTCCCGTCGGGAATCCGCAGAGGAAGCGCTAACAGCTTAGCTCTTCTGTGGCGAAGCGTGCACTAGAGGAGATCATTCTTATTCTCGTGAGTTACCGGTAGGATTTTTCACTGTCTGCTGAGTGTGCTGACGGATTTCCCGTTTGCACCTGTTCCGTACAAGGCGCAAGGTTTCTAGATCCTCCGGCCTACCTGTTAGCTTCTGCATAGAGAACAGACGAGAACGTACATCAAGAAGGCGAGGTATGTTCCGCAAAGCGGTGCGCGTGAGGACTTCCAGAGTTTTCGACGAACAAGTGCATCATGAGCATCGTGAACGGCAGCTTTAAAAGAAAGGTAATTTTAGTTCACAGAATCAGATGCAAAGCTGAGCGTACTTAAGAATGTCCTCAGTGCGTTAAAGTCTGCTTCCCGGAAATTTCGGAAGGAAGTCTTTGTTAGAGCATCTGGGATCCAGTAACATAAATTCGAAGGTTAGTAGCGGATGGCCACTTGACTTACCAGGTGGGCTTCATTCATGATAACCAGGCCAAGCAAGGAAGCTGTCTGTCCTAGACGGTGACTTGCAGGTGGTACGAAATGTTTCGTTCAGACTTTCTCATGAACAAACGTTGCCGAGTATTTCAAGAATCTGCAGTCAGAGTCCTTAGTGGAAGCAGCTACAGACTTCTGTTTGGGTGCGCTGAAGTCATCTATAACAAGAATGTCGGAGAAACGCTGGGTGGACATGACGGTCTAGGGCGACGAGAATGGCCTCGTCGTCGGATGCGCCACACGACAGCGAGCGGTACATAACAGTGACAAGGAGCGTGTCACAACTAATAAGTTGAGGTTTGCTCCAGAGTAAGTCGAATTTCTCTGAGGTGGTAAATTCCCCTTCAAACAGCTGGTACCGGTAGCTTCCGGCTTAGTAAGACGGCACAGCCTTCCATTTGTCAGTGGGGGGGAGCCCGATGGGTTAAAAGATTACCCAGGAGCATGCAATTTGTTATCACTGATATCCGCGTAAAGCCATGTCTCTTTTGAGGCAAGAATATGACGGCATGTGTCGTGGACGATGGATGTGTTTAGAAGCCTTAGACAGTTAGTGCACATACTCAAAAGCTACTTTCTCCTTTGGCCTGACGCAAAAAAGACAGAACAGCGCAAGGGAGTGCTTAAGAAAGCAGCCTCGCTGGCCAGGAAGGGTGTGTGGTTGGCGGTATAGTTTCTCTAACCGTCTAGGAGATTAGTGGTTGTTCCACCACAGCCTGAGCATATGTGTGTGTCCCTGTGAGACGCTTCGTTCGGTTCTCTTGGCCCAAGATCGATGGCTTTTTGAATTTCTGGAGAGTGATTTGCGGTTTTACACCCTTGAAAACTTGGGTGAGGTTTTGGAGTAAAAGAGAACTTAGGACAAAATGACCGCGATCCAGCCGAAGAATGGGCAGCTGGAATGAGCCACGTATGAGCCTAATTGGATACAGGGGGTGACCCCAGCCAACTTGTTCGGTTATGAAATTCAGAAATGAAATGAGTTTTAACGGACTTTTCCTAAAGTGGAATAATTGGGGGTCCATAGCAAGAGTGGTGGTCCTTAACACCAATGGCAGCTACTTTTCCACGCCCATGCAGCTCCATAGATATTTGGATATTCAGGGGGATGAAGGCAGCCGCCTCCGATGTGGGTGCTTGGGTTTACCTATTGCGGGACACTGGTCCCCTCTTGAGAGCAGGGATAGGGACTTTTGCGTTAGCTCGTATTTTGAGGTCAGCCGTGATGCATGACCTTGTTCTAGCAAGCTGGGAGCGCTTAGGCTGCTGCTGCGATGAGAGATCCAGCGAGAACCCCTTGAGATTAGCATAGCTTCCCCCTAGTTCGTTCGCTTTTTCAGTACTTCCCCTGTGCTAACCTTTGCGGTTAAGGTCACGGGGAGTGCAAGTGACTTCTTGATAGGTTTGAAGCGAAGTCTGCCGGTAGAAACCACGTTTAACTCTGGAAGGAAGGAGACGTTTAACACCGTTTTGGCCTGCTCTTCTGCAGAGGATGTGACTAGAGTTTCTCCTCATAAAACAAGCCTCTTCTCTCGGATTGTCCTGTCACTCGCGTTTGTTGCGGCTGCCCCAACTTGAGCCATGGACGAAGCCCCTGCCTCACGAGCGACCGTCACACTTGGAAGGGCGAGCGTGATATGCTTGTTCAACGAGCTCAGTTCTGACTTCACGCCATCTGTAGTGCGTCGACTTCCTGTGGCTGCATCTACACACGTCTGGATTCTGTTCACCGAGGCTGGCTAGCAGTCGGGCAGGCATGGCATTGGGAGGGGTGCGGCTTTCTCGGAAAAGACAGTTCATACGGACAGATGATATTTTGAAGAAGTTAGCAGAGCGTATTGGTTCTCCTTGAGGCCGCTGCACTTGAAGTAGGCACGTCTGGCATTGCATACCATTTTGAACAGTCATGCGATAGTCGACTGGACAAAAACACTCGATAACTCTAACCCACAAATGATGTTGGATGTAGTGTGTGCCACGTTGATATATTCGGTGGGAAAAACGATAGGGATTAACGTAGGTATAACACAACGTTAAAATCCAGAAAATTGTAGTGGATCTAAACAGTATATGGAAACTCAGGTGTGAATGGAAGTCAAAATCTGATGAAAATGAAAACAAGTAACTCACAATAGTTCGTGCAGGCACGTTGGTTTAGTGTTCCTCTACACCAATTGAGGATTCTCACTGATACTACCTGTCGTATGTCCCCCAGATAGTCTCGATGTCACGACCGAGATAATTCCAACGACAGATAAATAAATAAATTTTCCGAACTAAACGGTTGATTCCACTGAATTCTAACTCTTCCAAGGATTTGTACGCCACCCACCCTGAACGCGAACAGAAAGCAGAACTCGCGAACTCGGAAGAGTAATTTGAAAATTGTTGATTACTCTGTGTATCCAGTAACCTCGTTCAAACATCATGTGTACATGTGAAGTTGGAGAAGATGAAACGGCGTGAATAACAATAAAAGAATATGAAGTATAAAATAGTGTACAAAACGTTACACAATAGAGAACTCAAAGAATTCAATATGTAACGAATTATTATGTTGTTCGAGACCAAGTTACAGTGGTCGTATGTAATTTTTGATACAGTGAGCACAAAAGATCAAAAATGTGGGTGGACAATGACAGCGAGAAAATTTAAGCTAATTGTTGAGGTGCCCGCGATTTCTGATTCAGTTTGACGTGATTACCAAGATAAGGATTCAGGTTCATCGTGATGCATGATTATGCACGCCACGAATGTGCTAATGTAATTATTAACGCTGTAGTTCTATAGGAACAGTGGTTCATAAAACACTACAACTCCGACATGAGTCGTTTTGGTGTAGATCCGAGTTAATTCCGAGTTAGTATACGATTCAGACAGTCACGCTGGCTACAACCTTCTTACATTCTGGGCTACTAGCTTCAACTACTGAAACAGTTCGAGTCTTATGTGATCCAACGCTTACCGACTGCTGACATTATTCCGCAGGTTTCTCTGACTTCTCTGACAAAGGACGTCTCTTAGCGAGCGGTGTTATTTAGCAAGAACTGGCAAGCCAGTCTAACAGGATCATTTTTGTCATGAAGTGTCTACTTCCAACACGTTCAAATGATCCTACGTGAACCAGTACAGAGGTGGACAATGAGCGCCTCAAACAACTCTCCACATTAACCCCAAGACCGACATATTACCATAAACTTACATCCACGTGACCGCTGAAGGTGTAGAAATTAACACCAAAACGATAACTACCGCGATAAAAAAAATAACACATATATAATTTGGATTACACGATAATATAGTAAAGTCCACGTGATACCAGCGAGTAACAATTTGGCACGTATAAGTTGAAGGCATTTTTCAACATTCCGGTTGAAATTTCTAGGAGTGCACGCAAAATGCGAATTGAAATAAAGCAACCTGGAAGACAAAAACCAGAAGAAAATGGGGAAACAAGACTGTCAGAAAAGAAAACAAGGAAAAATTACACGGAAAGAGTAACATCGAACTTCTATGAACAGTTATTTTCTCAGACAAAAGTTGCCAACATGTGGAGCCATAACATGAATCAACAAGACTTATAACAAACAGGTCTTTACTACATTGCAAATTCCGGGGTGCGTGCTTACCTGAGAGATATGATCACAGTGGTGTCATTATTTTTGGGAACAACAAACTTTTGACGTAATTCTTTCTGGTCAACCTAACCTACTGGATGAAACTGTACAACTGAGGAAATCTCACACAAAAATAGAGGCACTTTCATATGACAGGTTGACTTCGACCAACCCCAAAATACTTCACGATGAGTCAACAGTACGCCGTACCCGTTCATGTTTTCTTCTGGTTTCCTCCTCCGGGCTTTTACTTGCGTCTGTAGTGGTAGTTCCTGAATTCGTACGCCCAGAGTTCCCCCAACCTTATGTTACCGTGAATCGGAAGTTGCAGGTAGAAAACGATGGATCTGCAAGCAAACTTTATCTACTGATTTACTCGTCGTTCAAACCAGACTTCAACGTAACAATTAGGGGGTGCTAGTGTAGAGTCCAGACGGGCTATGGCCGGTCAATTACGAACAACGCAACGAGTAGACGAGAAATATATTGCCGACGAGAGCGAGCAAAGAGCGAGGTGAACCGTTAGTACAGCTAAACGTCAAACAAACAGGCACCGGAGCAGAAACGTTCGGATGCGCGGGTTGTCTGCCGGTAACCACACTCTTTCAAACAAACGTATAAGCGCATACAAAATGTGGGGAGGAGAAATAGCACAAATGCTAACTCTAACTTCAACGCAGTTAGCAATAAACAAATAGGGTCGCTACACTAGGGAATTGGGTGTGAGAGCACCTTGAACACAACCGCACAGCAGCCGACAGAGAGGAAGAGTGCGTCGACGGAAAATTCCAGTCGAACTTCAGAAATCAAACAAGCGTTAGACTGGCTAAGCGACGTTCCTAACGGTAATAGTTCAACATTGTTATCCTAGTGAATGTCACCTACAGCAGTAGCGATAGTGCGGATTCATTATACAGCTGCGAGCAAAAGTGCGATACCTATGCCAGCACACTTACTTTGATGCTAGTGGTTTGTTGTAAATTTACATTCACAAGGTAATGTGAACCGGCGCGGTGGTACTGGCAGGGCCACTCTCACGTCGCGTGGAGTTTAGAATTTCGGGTACGTCGAAGGTGATCTCACTACACGTCTTCCAGTTCAAGATTGTCTTTTCAATTAAATGACCTTCTTAAATCTAGGTTCTTACCATTCTGTGATTAGCTTCTGGGTATCGGCGTTTGGACCTTCCACCGTCTCCGTTTTTGGCTCCTTGGAACTATGTTGTAATTAGAATTGAACTAAGTAGGGTAGAGATCGGACGTGTAAGAAATGCAAAACACTATCAGGCATAATAACACAGGACATGGATTGTTGAATTGTATGTTTTCACTTGTCCAGGATATTAGCAAAATAAAACAGTTGCATGACCAAAGGAGACAAGTCATGTCAGTCATGTTCATCACAAACCACCTCATGATGGAATGTTCCACGTTCCTCTCGTTTCCTTGTGGAATCTGGTTTGAAGCCATGGCTATCAACAATATAACCAAGGCGTGAGAGAGAAGAAGCCAGAAAATTGCACTTCTTTGGATCAGTGGCCACAGTGGAGTCAAAAAATGGTCTCAACAGCGACAGAAGGCGATAATCGTGGGTATGCTTATCAGCAGCATGAACAATATCATCTTGATGGGTTTCTGTACCAAGTCCTTAGTAAATGTATTTGTGACAACCTGGAATACAGCTGGCGAAACGTTTAAATCAAAAGGTAGAAAGCTGTATCGATACAGCTAGAATGGTGTTTGTAATCACAGTCAAATTGCTTGATACTTCATCAAGTGGTATTTGTAGGTAAGCATCCTATAAATCGATTTTTGAAAAGATCTTAGAACCCGAAAAACGATACAGTGCATCCTCAGGTTATTCTGTTGTGCAGGCACGTTGTGGTTGTCGTGTATTCAACGTCAAACGGTAGTCATCACAAATTCTCGGTGTAATCCAATCAGCTTTTAATGATGTCACTAGTGGAGTCACCCAGTTTTGCGAGTCAACAGGTGTTGTTACTCCTTTATCACACATGGATTGCAATTCTTTGGGCACAGGTTCTCTCAAACCAAATGGAATGATTTGTCTCTTAAGAAGGACTGGGTCTCCATGAGCTGCAAGTTTTACCTTTGGTATTCGCATTCCCCCTGTAGCCTTAGAAGAGTCCAGTATAAGTTGTATAATATCAACGTCGTTTACTGACGTCAGTAGGGAAATGTCAGAATGTAGTAGTCGTAGAACTTTAAGTCCAAGAATAGAAGGACCTGAACTTGAAACTAGAAATTGACAATCAATAAGGCAGCGTCACCTATACGGTACAGTAGCCTGAAAGAGGCAATGAATGACCAGTAATACCACAAATGTTAACTTGTGTGGGCTGCAGAACACTATCAGGGTAAAATACAGCTAGGTCTGAGTGTGAGACTATCGACTGAACACTACCGGTGTCAACAATAAAATCGTGACTTTTGCCAGAGACATACACTAATGTTTTCAAAACATGAGAAGTGTTTTGGGGGCAAAATCGATAAAGAGAGAGTAGAAGTGTCATCAGTCAGTGAGTGCACGTTGGAGTTAGAATTTGTCGTCTGGACCTACATACTGACCGGATATGACCGAGTTTCTCAGAGCTGAGACATTGCCTGTTTTGTGGACACGAACACCGGTATTGATTTCGTCCACATGATACGCATTTCCCAAATTGATGTGGAACTGATTTCGGACTACTTCCTTTAGAAGGCTGAACTAGTGATATTGGCATATGGAAATCAATGCGCGGTTTGAATGTGTTATCTTGTTTCGGTCTTGGATTGTTGTATTTAGGATAATTACACAGAACAACCTCAAGGGTCTTCGTAACTTCGATAACATCCTCACACTGTTCACATACCTTACGAATAACCTGAAACCTTTGATCATGATGCAAGAGAAATTTCTGTTGTAACTCTTGTAAATTAATACCAGCAGTCAATCAATCACGTAGCTGATCCTCTAACTGGATGCATTATTGACACTTAGTTGCTTGTGTTTGCAGCTGTAGAGCGAAATCACGTATCGATTGGGAATCTGACCGAATTAGCACATTGAACTTCGCTCTTTCAAACGTCACAAAATTGACCTGTTTGAAGTGTTGAAGACGTATTTACTTTAGCGCCGGATAAGAACTATTGATCAGTGACTCCGG
Source organism: Paragonimus westermani (assembly GCA_008508345.1). Classification (NCBI taxonomy): domain Eukaryota; kingdom Metazoa; phylum Platyhelminthes; class Trematoda; order Plagiorchiida; family Troglotrematidae; genus Paragonimus; species Paragonimus westermani. The sequence goes on from QNGE01006347.1 coordinate 24,346, forward strand.
GAAAGCCAAGTTTTCGATAAGTGCATAAGCTTTCATGCCAGTGAAATCTAGGAAAAAAAGCGACTTTCTTCTTGTTGTCCAAGTAAGATTTTGTGAGGCACTAAGTTTCAAACCTTTCCAAACAATATTTCACTTCTTGAGCATTTGAATTAGTAGGTAACTGATCCATTTCAATAATCATTGTAAATAGTGCGACGCCGGATGTTGTAATTAGAATTGAACTAGGTAGGATAGAGATCGGACGTGTAGGAAGTGCAAAACACTATCAGGCATAATAACACAGGACATGGATTGTTGAATTGTATGTTTTCATTTGTCCAGGATATTAGCAGAATAAAACACTTGCATGACCAAAGGAGACAAGTCATGTCAGTCATGCTCATCACAAACTACCTCATGATGGAATGTTTCACGTTCCTCTCGTTTTCTTGTAGATAATTTCAATCAGATTAAACGGAGTCTTTTGAAGGATTAGAATAAAGACCCACTACTCATGACTATTTGAGATGTTTGTGTCCATTAGGTGACACTTTTCGTTCGTTTCCAGCCAGTTCATCTTCACCGTCAGTGATTTGGCGAGCATGTTTACTTACCTTTCGTGTGCATTCGACAACTATGTGTCTCTGATGAACGACTGCAAAGGTGATAACCTACGGAAGGGGAACAACAATCACCATCAACATCACAGCGGCCTACAAGCAGCAATAAACCAGAAGTAAAAGGAGAGCTCATTGGTTGCTGGTAACCAAAGAAATACAAGGCGTTAACAATATACTTGAACCTTGTTAAAAATACTGAGGTTAAAAATATTCAAGTAAACTAAAGCATTAAAATCTTTTGTGCACATTGCTTACGGAATATATGCAGACTTCTTCGTTATCCAAATCATTGTCCATTTCGAGAGAAATCTCTAAATCCAGCAGTGGAAAGTGAAGTTTGCCGTGGCTGGAGAGGACGGTTGGTTGCGATTGCGACGGTGGACTGCTGTTGACGTAAATCATCACATTGCTGATCATCACCTCGAGGGTCACGAAGTCGTATAACTACTTGTGAAGCAGCTTTTTCAGCTCCTTGTTGTCGTTTCGAAGTTCTGATATATGTTTTTCAAACAATTGGCCGGTACAGCCACTTAACCTTCTAGCGGATAGTGGTGACGGCCTGGAAGAAACTACCGATAAAACCGTGGGAACTGAAAGATTTCTGTGATATATCAAACGGGATTTACATAAGACAAATTTACTCAGAGATATTGTTTTGAGTTTATATCACCTGGCTGCACAGAATCCAATATGTATGTAACTAACTGCTAACCTGTTGACCACGTTCATTTCCTTTAAAGAGGAATAGGTGAACAGCCCTGTTGGAGGGGTCGGGTTTTTGTTCTTATCTTCGGAAAGCGATACTTTGCGTTGCCTTCGGTATACTGACATGTGGTGGGGTATGACGATAGAAAAAATGAGCAAATTCATCGTTTACTAGTCCAAACATGCTGGTCTGCGGCATCAGTGGAAGCAAATTCGGACTCCAACTCAGCCCACTATTCATAACGCCTTGCCTGTTTTTACGAATCTGTGGATACAATAAACTGTGATTTGAAGCTTACCAGCTTTTTAGAAAATCTGTACGGCTAAGACGTTGTAACTCTCAACATGGAGAAGGGTGTGGTTTCTCATGTGTCTCATGAATTGTGGTGGTTTCAACGAAGGCCATGCACACATATTTGTGCTGCTCATTCAAGCTTGGTTGACATGAGACACCTCGCGACTGTTAGTAAACTCACCGACTTAATACATCTGAGAAGGGTCATTTGTTTCCTTCAAAAATTGCAAAATGAACCAGCACTTTTCTTGTTGATTTCAAAAATTAGGGAGAATAAATATCACTTCATTGGATACGGTGCGGAAATAATTACGAACTCTTCATTGTGTTATGCGCACACGCCTTTGCAAATCATGTCGAATATGCGTTTACCACTTGTGAAAGTGATTTCGCGTGGAAGATATAAAGGACGGAAGAAGAGAATCCGTGGTTACAAATCTCGCGAATGGATACAAAGGACCGACATTGAACGTCAATTAACTTGCGGTTATCATTAAATGGGGTCGTTTATGAGTACGCAGTTCTCCGGTTTGCTGCCTGAAATCAGTAAATTGGCCTTGGACATGAGAGACTGTTTGCGAGTAGCGCATGCAACCGATAACAAGGTGCTTTACAGTAAATCTATATCTCCTGTTTCCGCAGAAATCGAGCGTTCGTATCCACGGTTGTGCACCTGTAATTCCCGTGATTTCGACTCTTTTACAAACCACTTCACTTGAGACATGAAGCTGTCAAATGGAAACGATCAAAACATGTGCAATGGACCGAGTTGTTCAGCATCACCACACAAATGAGATAAGCGGTGTACATTATATAAACTTTGTCTCCACCATACAAAAAAGCGGAGTGATTAACGAATTTCCTTAGGAGAAAACGGGCAATGTGAATGGGTGTTTTATATGAAGGTTGGCAAAGACTGTATGTGAATAAGACTAAGTTTAGAGTCTTCATAACAGTCTTTTCGTAAACACTTTGTTAGAACAACTGGTCCAAGATGTGGAAGAAAGTTCTTGCATTCGGTTGCCTTCCACCTTTCAGAAAAACGAAGGAACGACATTTTTGGGGAAGTCTATCATGAGATACTTGGATCCGACAGACAAGCTGACATCGGTGGCCTTTTGCATACTTGCGGAAGGGTGATCATCACGAACTAAGTGGGGCGAACGCCAAATCATCGATTAAGAACATCGAGGAATACTAGGTGCATAGGATCAAGAGGGAATTGTGACACCACTTCGATAGATAGTTCAACTAAACGAGTTGAACGGATGTGATGTTCACTGTCAAGTTGTCTTCAAAAACTGGAATCGGTCGTTAGTTTTTTCACAGATACCGAGAAGACCATTCTTCTACTTTCATAGTACACGCCTCCCTGTGTGCACTTGACACAGCCGTGGTAGCCGCTGTGATTTTTGATTTTACGTATGAATCCAGGTCCCTTCGGACAAATCATCATAGTAGGAAGATAACATGAGTTATGATATGCCAAAATTTTGTTTGCTGTCATCAGTCACAGACGTAAAACATTCAGGTTATGTGTATAACAAACAAACAGAGGCAAACAGATGGTGGACAGGCGTACATTCCCATCAAGTATTTTGTCACCATCCCTACAACAGTCCGACCACTGTAGCATGTAGAATGCCGGCTGGTGAGTGTGCATCAAAGTGGCTTCGCCTATGACCAGTAGCTTCGGTTACTGATTGCCTAACACTATTTTGAATGAGCTAAGTGACCTGTTGTCTTTAGATGCTAGCAATCGATAGTAAGGGATTTTCAGCAGCAGATTCACTGGCCTTAGACTGTTGTATCATCAATTGCTCATTCACCTCGGGTCGTGTTCTGTTACTCGTTAACGTAATCACATGTTTGTTCATAATAAAGTATTATATATGAAACACGGCTGTCTTACTAACTTAGAATAATAATACTAGTTAGACGCTTCCGTACAACTCCCACAAAAACGTATGAGCCTCTGGCGGATAGAGTTAGTTACAAGAAACACATTAGCTTTCCCACACTAAACTAGTGAATGTGCCTTTATGTTTTGTCGTTCTTAACTTTGTACTCTAATCTTCTACCGCAGACTGTTGTGATGGGCATCGAAAAACTTATGATACCCAACACTGAATGATTTTTTCACTCAACTGATCACTGAACTTTGTAAGGAGGCCTTTTCTAATAAATAATGCATTCACGTTTCCGTAGAACAATTTAGACCATCTGGAACTGTGGCTTTCAGGGGGTTTTCGCAGACAGAGGCATCAGACTGTCGTCCACGCGAACACTGGCAGCTGTTGATGTGAAACATTCTTATCGATGCTAACTCCATAGATGTTCTCGGTGCAAACCCAACAGCAGTTTTCTGAAATTTCCTACTTCTGGCCTTTCATATCACTTGCATCGACGAAAGGCTGATCTATGTTCGTTTTTCTGATAACAAGGCAATCATCCAGATGAGACCCACTCGCTAAAAACTGTTTCTGCTGGATTTAAACCGGAAACAAAAGTGACAAACGGTTTGCCCCCTGACTGTGAGATCTACCCACTTAACTCATAAGTGCTTTACTTGGTCTCCGTCACTCATCTGTCTAGCTACGTCCTATCCACCAACCGATTCATGGGACGACATGCCCAGACAAGATTTCTACAGAAACTCAGACTGGAATCTACCAACTCCACTAGTGAACCTCAAACCTTTATTTCCAATAAGAGGTTTTGCAAAGTTCCCTACAGAATGTCACATCTTTGAACTTCTGGCCTGACTTAGGGGCCCTTTGTCAGGACATTAACTGTTACTGAGCAAACGTTTTCAGTCTTTTGTACAAATTCAGCCGAAACCCAGTTTATTAAATGCTGGGCCTTGTCTACACTGTTCAATTAGTTGTACTGCTCATCAGTTATAAAATAAAAGTCAATTACCGATATTCTTCTAACAGTAAGCTGTTTCGTGCAAAAACTTCCATTAACTTGCTGACACCTGCATCAACGTATCCATTAATCGACTATCACTGCCAGTCTATTGTGAACGCCATTGATGAAACCATCGGCAGGTATGTTCTGGTTAGTCAACCTATACGACATAGGCACAAACTCCTAGTCAGGCACTGAAGAAGATATTTACCGACAGTAAAGAGATCAGTTTGGAAAACATATCAACTAGAGAGAACTGAAGAAACATACGAGGAGTACTGCGTAATCCAAAACCGTAGACCAACAGCTGAGGGAGCGTGACAAACACCAGTGCCAGATGGGTCTGAATAACACCTACAGTATCAGTTGAAAACTGTTCCATAACATTTTGGTGTTTTTCATCAGAAGCCATCTTGTAATATTCCATTCACATCACACAGTTGGGGTGACGATCCCGAATAGAGAAGCCTCCAACGATCCTGACAACCACAGACTGAATATGCTTGCCACCAGATCCACATTGTCAGTACATATATTCTGCAACAGCCCTACCGATTTCATAAGAGCAATTATTTTTACACCGCAAGTCGTGTTACCAAAACTGTCAGGGATTTCAAGGAGTAAGTTTCCAGGTCCTAGTCACATTTCTACTTCACTACTAAATAAGTGTGCAGAGGAGTTGGCAAGACCTGAGAAAGCGGGCTTCCTTGAGCTTGGAAGGTGTACACATTGTCATTCATATGTACAAGCAGTGATCGCATTGATCCCGTTAATTATAGGCTGATTGTATTATTATTAATCACCCGAATGGTCATGGACAGTTTGATCAACGATCAGATACATGAGAATTTCACTCGACTCACACTGTTACCTGAGAATCACCAAGGAATTCTGGAGGGATTCTCGTTCGTTGTCAATTTACCCGCCGTTCAGAAAACTGGGCAAAGGTGGCTGATGAGAGTTAACCAGTTGGTATGATTCACTCTAGGTTTCTTAAAAGCTTTGGACGGAATAAAACAGCTACAGATCTTCGTCGAAGTAAACCAAGCATATTCAGGTTGACATTTTGTGTCCAGCAGAGTGTCACTAGGTTCTGTACTAAGACCTCCGCTCCTAACTTTGTTAGCGCGCGCAATCTCAGCCCGTTTATTGGTTGTTGCTATTATATGCGGGTGACACAAAAATTTGATGGATAATGGATAGTGGGACTGAAAGAGAAAAGCTACAACGTGACTTAAGCACGGTATACAGATGGGTCACGGATAAACCTAACCAATCTAACATTGCTTGATATGAGGTGATGCGCCACCATTCTTCCGTTTGACAAGTTACTTGAGTACCGCCGAAAAGGAACGCTTCTTAGACACACCTCTACATTGTCCTGCCTCCATACCGTGCGTCACTGCCCAGGAAGGACAAACTGGTACTTGGGCCACTCACCAGAGTGTTCGGAAAAGTTCGGTCAGACTGTTTTATCACCATGTTCAATATGCTATTGTACCATGTCTTACGCTTTATATCATTGTTTCCGTCAACGACATCATTCTGGTAGACAATACAATTTACAGCTACGAAATTGGTTGCGAAAATACGTTTTGTACGCTACCCAGATGGTTTACACAGACTAGTGACAGTCCACAATGCATGGCATGCATATGGGGAAATAATTGATTTTGGTAGGTAGGATCCTCGTCAACACCAACTACCTGAAGGAAGACACTTGCATCCCGCGAAAACAACCATCTCAAAGGTAACTCGTTGCAGCGTCAAATGAACCATTTGACTTTCGGGGAATAATTTAGCTTCTCGAGGTGCCACCCTGAAACAACCTGCCAGAGTCTATCGATAGTTAACTGCAAACGTTGTCGTGATGCATAAATTCGGGACACCCAGTCAGTCATTGGGAACACTGCGATGAAATGAAGGCAATCTCGATCTCACTGTTGATGCTAGCCAGCTGTTGTATGCTATATGCTCAAGCGGGATTGTTACATACTTGATGGAAAACTGCCGAGTTCATATTCTGCTTGGCATCGTCTGAATTTTTATTTACAGTCTTTCTACTACTGAACCTCTGGAACTGAAATGATTGGGTGGTTTTTCCTTTCCTTCAAAATCGTCCAATACACACTCAAATGTACATAAGCAATCTCGGCTCCTCCTATTCTATAAGTTTACTATGAATCCTGATTCCCATAGCCGCCTACCGATGTAACACCACAATTGCTCTAACACAATCAGAACTGCTCAGTATACAACTAATGTGGTTTCAGAGGCTTTCCAGTGACATCAGTTTCTAACCACAGTTCAATACGAAATCGGGATTATGCTTTCCTCTGCATTCAGCTTTGAACGTTACAAAACCTACGGTTCACTTACGACATTGTCCATTAAAGAGATGATCCTCATTTCTCTTAATATTTTGCTATTTTGAGATCGTCGAAGGCAACTACTCCAAAATTCGCATTTTAAAACAAATCAACGGTGTGGGGATCTTTCACGTTGCTCGTAAGCGCACGGAAAACGAACAAAACTTTTAGTGCTTCCTGTCACAAATGGCATTTCCCATCAGAACCGCACATCTCCAAATGAATTTAAATCGCCAATTAGATAAAGTTGTCAACCAAAAGTTCAGAGGTGTCATGTGGAAAATGAACCTTAAAAGAATGCTTTCGTTTTCAACCTCCATCAATTCTAAACGCGCCCAGCACAATATTTTCCACACTGACGGGTTGATGCTATTTGGAATTAGTCTGCGACGTGTTGAGCTTGGACAGTCTGAACTTGATTGTAAGCCATTCTCGTCGTTCATTTTCCCCGTACTTCAACCCAACAGACCGGAACTGGGCGGTTGGATCGGCAGACACGTCAGCTGATGTGATTGGCATATCAAAGGACCTACCATGTGCTACCAACCAGTAACAACTCGAAAGCATGTTTTCCGTTCCCTTCTGTGCTTGCTTGGACAAACAATCTTAATAGTAAACCCATCAGACAGGCCAACGGCAGCGACAAGCATGGATCCGCGCAGCTAAAAATGGAAATACCTGTGGTGAAAATCCACTCGATCCACCACTTATCCAGACCCCAACACAACAGATGGTCTAGCAAGGGCTAACACGGATATCAAGTTAGTGTACCGCGTCGTGATTGGACGAAAAACCCCAATGTTACATTTCCCGTTATTCGACATATTATTCGCCCTGTATTCCATCAATCGGATTACGATAAGCCTTCTCAGATTTCTCTGCTTCTAACTTTCACATGACTCCTATGTATCCATCAGCTGTGAACTATGACCCATCAACACCGCCAATGTTCTGCCGAGAATCGAACTAACTGCGTCTCTGTTCTACACACCCATTACACAATTTTTCCATTCCCCAACACGTAACTAAGTCGACTCAATTGCACTTCTAAAGTCTGATGAAGGAGCTTCGGGAAACAGAAGTGCTGACTTGTACACTCAAAATTGCATTCCAATCGGTGTTAGGATATTCCTGCAGTCTACCTCTGTGATCCCGGTATCATGGGTAGCACTACTGTTGAGGTGCGGATAAGATAAACAAAGTGACTGTACACCGACTGCGTGGCAGTTATAGGAGAACTCAGTCTCAATTCTGCAGATGGAAGGATATTTTAAAAAAGCTCTACACATCCGAATGTTTGGTCAGGATTGCATAAATCGGCATTCACAACAAAGTATGTAACATTGTGGAAACTGCATTGTGAACTCCGAGCAGGTGGAGGGAGAGGGCTTATCACACAATCCTGGAAGTAAGTACAATACAATTA
>QNGE01006348.1:0-26638 GCA_008508345.1 Paragonimus westermani
TACATTGTTTGGAGAACATGAATCGAGAGTCGGACAGTTGTTGAAAACGTGATCAACTATGGCCTTTCTGCATCTCATTGCTTGTCAACTGTATCTCCATACTCTACTGTCATGACGTTTAGTAGAGGAATAAGTTGCATATACGAATGCTGTTGGTATCTTAGAGCTTCGACTGCCAGTCAACGTCGACGAATGTTAAGTAGCCGTAGTGAATTCATACAGGAATCATGATGCATTGGTTCCACACTGTATGTCAATGTGTAGAAAAACGTGTGCCGTGAGGTTGCATCCGGAACAGTGTGTGATACTGAACTATAGCAATATGTCCAGCAGTATCTACTGCCAGTTGAAAAGTCCACAGAACCAACAGGTGGATTTCACTTTATGAATTCACGTGACTCTGGAACAGATAAAGTGCTTTAAGTTTCGTACGATCTATCCCCATTTTTTGGTCGACTAGGCGTGGTTAACGTGTCAACCAGCCACGTGAGTTTTGGACTACGTTGATTATATTCTGAGCTGATATTCGATCGAAAAGTGGTCGCAATACGTAAACTAGTTTCTACTAGTTTGGGGATATGACACGCTGGGGATTTGAGCCTCCAGACTTCATGCGATGCGAATGATGAGATATAACTATTCGGTTAAGAAAGGTACAATGTTAAACGCTAATATATTAAACACCTAAACATTTTAAATATGAAGGAATGAACTACCTGGCTTACCGGTGTATACAGCTGTCGATTGCGTGATCGCCAGTAACAACCAGAACAACTGCATTAATTGAAGCTTCATGTTTCAATCAAAACAAACGTTTGAGCACAATCACTTCCAACGGTACATTTTATAGGATTCCGTGATGTGGTGAAAAACCAATTGCGTGAGTGTTTGGTAACTTTATTCAATAGCTCAATTATGCATTACCCCGGGCAACAGGTCATGGAGATTGGACCGGGTAAACAGGGTATTGTTTGAATTCGTAGACCTAGTTTTGTTTAGGTTAGTCAGGCAACAATCACGGTATTGATTGACGTTATACAAACTCTCATCAACCATAAAAGGATGTTCAGCGTGAAACAAATACAGTAGATCTTAATCGAAAGTTAAACTGTGCTGATTGGCAGGGTTGTTGATCGACGCCTAAAATTAAACTCACGCAAACACAGCAAATCAAAAGTATTTTGAACGCATGGAGGTAGGTGGCCAAGGTCACGTAATAATTCTCGGGTTGAGAACTGTGGACAGTCATGGTTGACGAATGGATCACTGTGAAAAACGCGGTGTTTCGTTTTCTTTGAATGCTACTTACTGTGGGACAGCAGGTTCAAATGGATTCTGGCACGGACAATGCTGTAAAACTAAACTAAGACAAAAACATTCCAGTGCAACCTGTATGCGTTCAAAATGTTGGCAAATGAGATGATATTTGCCGAACGAAGCGAAAAGCAATTAGCACATGTACTTACAATTCTATATAGAAAACAGAACAATAGATGCGCTAAGGTATCTCTTAGCCGTTTTGGTATGTGTTGTTCTAAGTGTATTGAGAGGGCTTTTTCTAGAATGTGAGAAAATTGGAAGACTCAACTGCTGGTACAGGATCTGAAGGTTCGGGTTTTGTGATAAACGGTGATCAGTAACAGAAAGACAAGTTTGCATTAATATAGGCGGTTCCTCTGAACTGCCTGATGTTTGATGTAGTTTACTCGCAGAACTCTCAACTTAAAAGAATTTTACGACCGCTCTTTCATTTTGCAGTCTTTCTCTGCAGTTTAATGCTAATGCTTTATAGAAAAGCGTTTGAACTGACTGCTAGAAGGAACTTTTTAAGGTTCATATGCTCTTGTTTTGCCTTCACTGAACTTCGAGGATCCCTCTGAGCACGTGTTTAAGTAAGTTAATCTAGAAAGGTAAGCTCTTCCCTTGTTTGGTTTCTACGGTTTCTGTCAACAGAAGTTGAATGTCTGAATTGTTTTGTTCAGTTTCATACTAGCTTTGTCTAACTAGAAGTGGCACACTCTGTGGTAATGCAACTCTGCCAGTTGTCTGTATGAAACGTTCAAACTTACTTGGACCTCTTGTTGGGTTCTTGTAAATCAGACTGACTTTTCTTGTCGCTTTAATCAAGCTATTAATCTGGCGTATCACTCATTAGGAGAGTGAGAGCAAGAGAAGATATACTTCGGTTTGTCGCCACAAGTATTACCCAGCCACAACACGGCTGCACAAACCAGCCTACCCTGTAACAGTTATCAACATCCATTTGGAATGAGTCCTTCCTAGTGGTCGGGGACAAAAGACATCTGTCCATAACACCTACCACAGGCGACTTGTACTGCACCACCTATCCAGTGTGACCCTGATGGGGCAAAACCAGGAAGCATGTAGGTGAGACCTTTGTTTCCAGGCAGCCAATGCTGGTTAGCCAGTTGGTAGGCTAGTACGTAAGTGAAACCCTTATCTCCCAGAAAATAAATAGACCAGTAATTAGTGTGACAGATTTATGAATTTAGATGAGACCCAGCTGTGGATTTGAACCAGCGGTAGACGCAGCGAAGTCACATCGAGAGCTCGGAAATTTCACATTTGGACTCTGTTACCCACCCGTCCCACTGTCTGATATGGAATCCACCAATTGATCAAAGGGATCGACTGCCTCGGCAGGATTTCTCAATTAGTTCACGTTGGAATCCACCAACGCCACTGTTGAGCATGGTTGAGTGCCTGGCTTAGTAGTTCAGCTGGTAGAGCGCTTACCGCGTTGAGACATGTTTTGTTTGTCGTTGGTTCGAATCCAGCGGTAGCCTTGATTTTTCATAGTTGGGTCTCATCTAAAATAGATCAATGATACGATTTAAACTGGGCAGATAAATGCTGAACATACAAGGCAAGAAGTGGTTCAATATAAGAGTACGTGCTTTTGAATGCTGGCTACGATGATGACGGGAAAACCAAAAAGGTCAGTTATACTGAAAAACGAAGAAATTATTAGTAAATACCATGCATCGAAAGGGCTAAAGAGGAGGGTAGGTGGAAGATTACAACAACCCAGGATTCTGTGAAGGAAAGTGGATGAATTGCAAAAGGAAGGCGATCGCTGCCTCATACGAACGAACAAACAAACAGATGTAACTGACATAATCTACTTGAGTCTCTCGTACCCGTCTTTTCTACGCTGTCGGCGGATTGTGAGTTCCTTGATAAGTTAAAAACTCGAAGCGCGTTACCGGCCGCATTCATTACAACGGCATGCAGACATGTCACCACAAACTACGACACCAGTAGTTTCTATGAGCACTGCGTGCTTCATTTCACGAACCCGTAGTTATTGCCAAGTGAATCTTTGGATGTCCGACCGGAGCGTATTTCTCCAGACTGTGAAGTTCACAGGAAAATCCTCCTAAGATCTAACATCGATATCACAACGTGAAACACCTATTTGGGTAGCGCTCCAGTATCTCAGTTTCTGAACACCAAGATTTTGCTTACCTGATTTCAATTGTTCCTACAGCAGCTTCGTCCAAATCCGATGGTTGCCCACCCTACAGACGTGCCCCAACCAACGAACCTGACTGAGCATCAGAATGGCTTCAATCCGGTCTGTGTCCGTTTGACGAGGTGCCACAGTGCTCTAAACTATCTCCGACAATCGTATACCCAAGAAGTGTCTTAAATATTGCAAATTGAAGAGATACAGATACCCCAAGTTCCACAGATGCAATATCCACGCTTCACTGCTGTACAAGTAAATAGACAGCACCATAGAACGGTAGACCGGTAGCTTTTTCATTTTCAAGTGCGCTTCTTCTAGTTACTTTATGCAGGACGTCCGAAAGTAGCGCTGACCTCTGCCACGTGAGCTGTCATATCGCTGTCCTCGGGCTGATGTGTTGACATACTGCCACCCAAGTGCCAGGTGTCTGCACAGTTGTTAACAACGTTGGAATGCTTCTTGATTCTTGATGCTCACTCTCGACGACTGATTTTGTCCTTGGGTGGATTCATCAGACCGAAACACAATTAATGGGCGATCGAATCGGCTGCTTCATACGTTACGAGACGATGGTCCTAACCGCTCGATCAATGAACATCGATGGCGGTGAGGAGTTTGTATGCAATTGAGTTAGAGCTTGTTTTTCACCCCGTCAATGTGGATAGACACAGTTCACCTCGGATTGCTTGTTTGCACTGGTTACGATCACAAAAGCTTGAAATAGTGTTTGTAATGAGATTCACTAAATGGCTGAAAACTTGGTAATCCATCGTTCTTGGTGATACCTGTCGGGTTGACGGTGCTTGAGATATTCCGCTCCCAGTGGACTGATACACTATTATGAGACAGACGAACAATTGACAATGTATTTGTAAAAGTATTAACATCATTCTTGATAAAAGAGATCTATGTTTGTGTGACAAATTTGTGGATGTGTTCACGGTTTCACTTTGATTGAATACATAGCCAGGGATGGATAGTGGTCCACAAACCTGTAATAATGCGAACTGAAAAACTCACATATGCTCTCTTGTTTTGATAGTTCTAGTGCTTGTTGATGTCAAACATGGAATAAAAAACTATCTGTCAGTCGTCAGCTTTCACTTTGTTTCGTAAGCTCTTTGTGTTTGAGTTGTTTAAATCTCACAAAACAAGCGCTGCATTTGTACAATATTTCGGTGGATGTGGTTTAGGAATATTTAATGTAAAGTATTTAAAAACACGTAAACCCCCTTTAAATTTGGTACTTTTATGACTATCTACCAGTTCGTTTACAGGCTTGAAAGCCTAAATAGAGTAGTGTTGTAACTGGATCTACGGCTTATGAGCACGTAAACAGATAACAGAATAACAGACAAGGAAACGGCGGATAACGGGACGACGGTCAACGGCAATGAACAACGGATCACAGAGTACACTCGATTAGCTCGGAACTCCCCGGTCAACCTAAAAACCCAGAACTAAAGCAACAGCACAGTAAAAACTGGCTCCCGGGAAGAGTTTCTTATGCCACTCAGTCCGTAGGCAACATGGCCTCAACCCCGATCGAATCTACAGTGGGTGGGGCTAGTAACGAGCATAGGCCAAAAGACACCGCAAGCACCCTGGAAACATAAACGATGTTCTTATCATTGTTCTACCAGTTTGGTTCACCAACGTCATCAGTGACAACGTTTCATTCTTCAACATCGAACGCCGTTCTCTGTTCTGTTCATAGCTCAGAGAACGACCTCCTGGGACAATGAAAATATCTGGCCAATTATTTCAAACCACGCAGATTTCGCTATCAGCGCATCGTCGTGTTGTGTTTAATAGTCTTGTTGAGCCATCCGGATGTGTAGCGGTATGTGAACAGCACAAGAGAGGATGATCAGAGTGAACATCAACAGAAATTGAAATGTCGAGACTTCACAGTGTAAAGGTGAGAGAAAGCAACTGTGGCAATCAATGTAGTGAAGTCCCGCAAGCGGAGAGTAGAATGCAACGGAATGGATGGGGACCTGACTAGCCCACACGGTTGTCGGATGTAGGGCGACTTATAGATCAAACGTCTGACGAAACGATCATCTCGTGTGTGATAACGATTCTGATGCACTCGCAGTGGTACCAGAATGCTTGTGTGTTGATGCGCGGGCACATAAGCAAAAGACCCTCTGTTCCATTTGCCATTCTGATCGAACATGCATGAAGTGCCCGCTTCATTGAGCTGTCTTGGCAAATTATCGCAATCTATTACACCACGCCAATTCATTTCGTGATGCTGTCTTCATACAGACACTTGTTGTGACTGCAGAGGCTAATGAGATGAAATACGTGTAATATACAGCATGTGGCGAGTCAGACCGCTTCGACAGCTAGTCGCAGAAAGGTACCGGCATAACAGACCGAAAACTTCACAAAGTTCTGTACAATACGTAGTGACAAGCAAGTCGCTTGTCGGTAGTTTATTGGGGAAGGGTGAATTCCCTGCTCATAACGTATTTATACGCAGGCCAGTGGGTGCACAATGACAACGCTGCTTTTCGTAAGCGCACTCGGCTTTTCAAATCAGACTATGAGGTAGACACTGAGTTTAACGAGCAAGCGCGTGAAATATCATAGTCTGACTGCAGCATATTTGAGGTGATTTGTCGATTATTCGGATAACTGTTACGACCGGTCTAGCAGTCTGGATCGGACCATCCCAACCCCAGAACGACCAGCCTGTTCAGTTTGGTTCACTTCACACTCTCACTATGATGTAGAGAACAAACCGAAACAGATGGTGTAACTCGGTTTCTTCGATATTGTATACCGGTAACCTGTTCGTCGTTCGACCTTGCTCGTGAACATTGATTTGTTACATGCGAACTGGATAAATGAGTATTCTCCAAGTGACGTCTCGTATCCGATGCCAAACGCTGTAAGCATTCCAAGCACTTGTACATTGAAGTTACCCGATATCCCTCTCCCGCTGCTTGACAGTGACGTGGATTGACTCCATGTAAGTTTAAGATGTCTGAAGGAGTTCTTCTGAATTTAATGCCTAAAACTAACTGGACGACGCTATCACACAGTTGATGTGGACACCGGTAGGTTGATAGACAAACTGCGTGATTCGGTCGTGTGAAGTGACCTCGCTTGTAGAAGACGGACAAATTGCCTAACACAGGTTAACGCCACATTGTACGGAATATTCTCGAGTTCCCTAAATAGTTCACCTATCAGACAGAGGGATTAATGTGTGCATGTGCACCGAAGGATGACAACGTGTAAACAACCGCCTAGTAAGTATGAAAAGACCAATGTCAACTGAAGTTAACATATGCGGTATTTGTCCACGGTGCAAACAACACTGAGTGTGTGAATGAGGTTACATAAATGATGACACCCTCTGTGCCCGTCCCAATATTCGTCCGGGGCAATTATTTAACTTCAGCGGGTTGGTAGAAGGTGAGCGATGGACAGTCTCGCGAGCAAGTGTGTCCGGCTCAATGATAACCTTCATATAAACAAGTTTCCCTGCGGCTTTTAGTTTAGAAGATTGTGTGGTGATTTCTCCCATCTTTGGGAAACATAGAAGTTCAAACTGAATGGATGACATCAGGTTTGGGTATCAAATTATGGAACACTTGATTCACATCCCTACCAAACTGACGGACAACAAACTGTCATGCGGATGTGATGAGAGTGAACACTGTTTTAGACCAACAATTCAGATAAATGACCCACATTAACCGGAGTACGGTGCATCTGGTTTGGTCTCTGTTATTCTGCCGAGATGATTTCCTTAAATCAAAGTATTTCCCATTAAATCCCGTTGCATATCCTCCAAACAATATCACTGGATTCGTCACTAACTTCGTCATGTTGTGGTTTTTTATGGCCGGCATTTCGTTTGACCCATTCACAAGGAACTACTTAAACCCCACGTCGTGTTTTGAGTGAGGCATCATGAGTAATATTAGCCGTTGATATCAACCACCGACATAGTGTGCTCAATGAAAATTACAGAATGTCGGCAATTCCTGTTATTCATATTTCATCTGAAAATGAGGATGGACAGACACTATTATATATCTCATAGAGCACTTGAGTGGGTTTGTGAGAGCCAGGTGGGGCGTTCATTCATGCAGATCGTCATAACTGTGGCTGCTCATAGTCAAACTTATGGTATGACATGTTCCTGACATAATTGATTTCTCTCAACTCCATACCGGATTTCCTGTTACCAGATAGTTTGTGTTCAACGGTGAGTTTCCATGAACATTGTTATCTATTTATCGACCATGAGAAAAGCAATGTGAAACCTCAACAGCGGCTGTCTGTCCTATTTTCCGGAGGACAGCCATTTTTGTCTATGGACTACTGTAACAATCAACAGTCGACATGAATGTTCACGCTTCAACCTACAGCACTAATCGATTCTAATGGTTGGGAACAGTGGTGGTGTTGTTCGTAGCTCGGGTTGATGGGATTGGTATTGGTATGTTCGCCGAGCTTAACATCTAGGTTGCAAACGTTTCATCACCAAGCGAGGTGATATCATCAGTGCGTAAGTGTTTCAGCGTATGGTTTTGAGAGCTCATCGGTAGAGCACATGCTCGTCAAACTCCCATAGGACGATAGTGATGACCACTGTGCTAGTGGCTTCACATTGGGAAATCAAGACCATTATGCATGTGCTTTCAGCCACGTTCACTCATGAGTGATACTCAGAGTGCCCTGTTCGCGCTCAAAGTCCCCCAGGTGGTCAGTTCCTCACTACCATCATACGTTGTTGGTAATACACCTTAGGACAAAATGGATAATGTAAATAAGAGTGAGAATCTACACTTTACTCATGGCGTTCTACGCCACTGGACTACAGTCAACCAGTTTACAGTTAACAAGACATGTAAGGCTAAGCATCTCCGTCATGCTAACTGCAATAGAGGTTACCCTGGCGATGAGGAACTGAGTAAAACTAGCAGTGAACTGGACATAGGAACGTTGCTCCAAATCACCTTGACCAGCCTTTGAATGATGTATCGAAAGCAGGGAAATCCAGTTTGGTCTTTGTGCTACTCACCAAACCATTTAATTTCCGCCATTTGGCTTCTGTCTGTCTGTATTATGACCGATTGCCCACTGACCTCCGCCTTGAGCTGAGTGTCCAAGTTTGCTATCGTAGAGTACGTTAATCTTATCAAGGGAACATAAAGAATAACCACAAACTGGTTTACTGTTCGTCATTCACTGATAGGCCGCAAAAACTGAGAGTTCCACACTACATCCCAGATATGAATTAACCATTAATCGCAATTAACCACTGCTTTCACATCCCAACACGCTACTTCGGATAAGATATGAAGGGTTACTCCAAATATAAGAAATTCGCCGTCAACTTCCATGCCCGTTATGTAATGTGCTTCTGTGTATCTCCGTAAGCAATTTCCGGAACAACTTACTGGGCGAACGCATATAGACAAACCGTCTAACTCACAAAACTCAACGTTGTAGCATACCACTGTGTCTGCTAGGATGTAAATCAGGAACCGTTGTATCAAAGTCACCGGCAAATCAACTCAAGTGCAGACACGATACAAACACCATGAGTAGCAAGTCGAATCTCCAAAATGTTTGAAAATCTGAAACGTTGCAGTACACTGAAAGTTTGCTTCATCTCTTCCGTTCCTGTCACTCAATTGTTGTTGGTCATAAGCGGAAGTGCATTCTTCGTGTGCTTGTTAGGCCGTTATTCAATTGTTCTTCTGTTTAGTTTTCTCCAACTTTTAGTTAACAATTCTGCTATTTCTGAACTCTCAAATTTGCAGGCAAGTTTCTCGTTTCTTTTCACAGTTGCGCACATACATAGGCACTCTTAGCTTCACTCAGTCTGTAAAATTCCTATGAACCCTATTAGGGGCCTGTTAGAACGAGCGGGCGAGTTGCACGCTGGCTCACAGTTGTTTGCAAGCCCGCATTCTTTACCAGCACCACCCCCGTCAGTGTAAATTCTCGACATACGGAACGGATGCGCTTCGCTTGTGCGTATGTGCGGTCTTCCTAATGTGTCTCCAACGTATTCAATTGTCGGAGAGACCACACACCATTGGAAAGCGCGTATGAAAGATAACACAATGACCGCCATGGGGTTCAAGCGTGAATGACATACAAAACTGATCGCTTNCCCCGTTCCAGTTACTCAAATGTTGTTGGTCATAATCGGAAGTGCATTCCTTGTGTGCTTGTTAGGCCGTTAATCAATTGTTCTTCTGTGCAGTTTTCTCCAACTTCCAGTAAACAATTGCGTTATTTCTGAACTTTCAAATTTGCAGGCATCTATCTCGTTTCTTTTCACAGCTTCACACGTACGTAGGCAGTTTTAGCTTCGTTCAGTCTTTAAAATTCCTATGAATCCTATTAATGGCCTGTTAGAACGAACAAGCGAGTTGCACGCTGGCTCATAATTGTTTGCAAGCCCGCATTCTTGACCTACAACACCCCCTGTCAGTGTAAATTCTCGACATACGAAACTGATGCGCTTTGTTTGTGCGCATGTGCAGTTTCCGCAATGTGTTGTCAACGTATTCAATTATCGGAGAGAGACCACACACCATTGGAAAGCACGTATGAAAGATGACAAAATGACCGTCATGGATTTCAAGCGTGAATGACGTTCAAAATTGATCGCTTGAAGTAAAGTTGATTTGAATGAAAGTCGCCTTCTTAACAAGCATGATTATGTACTGTCCCCAACAGACTGGGTTTTTTATATCAACGATAGTACCTGCGTACCACCAAAAACTGAGAACATATTACAGTAGATGCCATTCAACCAATATGCTGGTTGACGTCTACATTACGTGTGGTGTTCTACAGTTAAAGCTGGGTATTTCATCTGACACCCTAAGCAATACTTTGTTTATCGGCGAGTCATGCTGAAGTTCGATTCGGATAATGATTCTTTTCGAAAGAAGCTGGCGTAAGATGTTGGCTAATCATTAGTGGTGTTCAGAGCAGACCATTCGAACTCACTAGTCACTCATTGGCAATATTGTTTCCGCTTGTCCATCTACAGTAATCACGCGAGTCTACTCGTTTCCGATAAATTCCTTTAGTGGTGCGCCCACTGATTAGCAGGTGTTTCTAATTTTATTCCGGATCAAGGATCGAACGTCCATAATCAAACGTCTGAAGGTCATGCGCAAAGACCTGATTAGTGTTTTTGCCCTAGTACCTGCGTTGACAAATCAGTCCGCTGACAACACGATGATCCTACAAAGAACGAGGAAATCGTGTGACCGTGTTTGTCCTGAGTGATAAACAAGCTTGTCAATCTGATTGCTTTTTGGATAATCAGACTCTGAGTAAATAAACAGACATCTTATACCTTGACGTGCGTTTTGCAGGCAGAAGTGAACACAACCAAACGTGTATTTTGGGATGTGAGATGTTCTGAAACAGATCTTCCGCTATTAAACGTTCTCATCAGTCACCCAACGCCGTGCATACTGTGGCCAGTCCAATCAGATGGCTGGCTTCTAGGTAGATCGTTTTGTCTTCATAATCAGTGTAAGAGCGTTAATTCAATAGCTTGTCAAGGTGGCAGAGAGTGATACATTTTGGATGTTCTACAAGCAGCATACGAGATTTAGAACAGACTCGTGAAAATAGCATCCGGATTCAGCAATAAGAAACTTACGTTAACAGTCGTTTAGTGAAACACGAACAAAGTGGTAACCACCACTGTTTCCTTTCTCAACATGCCCTAAAGTTTCTTTCGCTCAAATCTTGTAAGCAGGATGGCGAGAGGTCGACCCATGTACAAATCATCCCACACTTTTCCAGGGAATCCTGAGTTACGCTTGAACCATCCACCAAGTCACCTACCCCAGCAATCGGAGTTTTTCGTTTGCAACCTTCCACATTTCAAGTGCACGTTTTCAGAAAGCTGCAAACAAAATTACAGACACTAGTCGAGGCAGCGGAGATCTTTTTACGTGTGTCGGGCTAAACAACTTGATCACCTTTACAATGTTTCGACCGTCCTCCAGGATCTCGATCCGACTTCATTAGAGATAGCATCTGTAGGCGTGCAGCACCGGATTGAGCACATGAGAAACAATCTTCGATATTTCATGTACTTTTACCAACATTTGGAAACTATGGGTTATAAGAGCAGTTTGTTTACAATGTACCTGGCACAGCTTGACTCATGTATTCCACCTGTCCCTGGCCAACTGAACTTTAATGCTGGTGACCTGGCGGAGCTAAGACGGGAAGAAACAGAAGCATCTGAGGCAACTTAGGAGCTTCTTTTCGTTCTTATGAAAAATCCCGAAATGATAACAAGACTTGTTCTGTTGGCTGCTCAGACTGGTCACAGTAGTGAGAACCAGCTGAGTATCTCTTGATTTATTTTGAACATCAATGTCACCTGGAAGCAACTTCAACCGAACTGTTCTCTGAATGCAGCGCTGACAGAATGCGACCCTTCTGACAGGTATAGGCGAATGGGGAGGCACCGAGGAACGGCGCTCTTCAGAAATAGGGGTTCCAACAAAAGTCTTGTGAAAGGAAACAGTATAAACAAACATGAGCCAAAGGCCCAGTGAGCCATGCACACGGATTACAGAAACGTAAACTACAACGGCACCGACAACACAAAGGCACACCCCATTGCACAATTCAAGTTCACTTCGTGCACGCTTGCTGGTTTCGGCTGCGCGTTACACTTTTAACGTGTTTCGGGCTAAACAACTTGATCACATTTACAACGCTTCGGCCATCCTCCAGGATCTCGATCCGACTTCACTAGAGAAAGCACCTGTAGGCGTGCAGCATCGGATTGAGCACATGAGAAACCATCTGCGATATTTCATGTACTTTTACCAACATTTGGAAACTATGGGTTATAAGAGCAGTTTGTTTACAATGTACCTGGCACAGCTTGACTCATGTATTCCACCTGTCCCTGGCCAACTGAACTTTAATGCAGGTGACCTGGCGGAGCTGAGACGGGAAGAAACAGAAGCATCTGAAGCCACTTAGGAGCTTCTTTTCGGTCTTATAAAAAATCCCGAAGTGATAACAAGACTTGTTCTGTTGGCTGCTCAGACTGGTCACAGTAGTGAGAACCAGCTGAGTATCTCTTGATTTATTTTGAACATCAATGTCACCTGGAAGCAACTTCAACCGAACTGTTCTCTGAATGCAGCGCTGACAGAATGCGACCCTTCTGACAGGTATAGGCGAATGGGGAGGCACCGAGGAACGGCGCTCTTCAGAAATAGGGGTTCCAACAAAAGTCTTGTGAAAGGAAACAGTATAAACAAACATGAGCCAAAGGCCCAGTGAGCCATGCACACGGATTACAGAAACGTAAACTACAACGGCACCGACAACACAAAGGCACACCCCATTGCACAATTCAAGTTCACTTCGTGCACGCTTGCTGGTTTCGGCTGCGCGTTACACTTTTAACGTGTTTCGGGCTAAACAACTTGATCACATTTACAACGCTTCGGCCATCCTCCAGGATCTCGATCCGACTTCACTAGAGAAAGCACCTGTAGGCGTGCAGCATCGGATTGAGCACATGAGAAACCATCTGCGATATTTCATGTACTTTTACCAACATTTGGAAACTATGGGTTATAAGAGCAGTTTGTTTACAATGTACCTGGCACAGCTTGACTCATGTATTCCACCTGTCCCTGGCCAACTGAACTTTAATGCAGGTGACCTGGCGGAGCTGAGACGGGAAGAAACAGAAGCATCTGAAGCCACTTAGGAGCTTCTTTTCGGTCTTATAAAAAATCCCGAAGTGATAACAAGACTTGTTCTGTTGGCTGCTCAGACTGGTCACAGTAGTGAGAACCAGCTGAGTATCTCTTGATTTATTTTGAACATCAATGTCACCTGGAAGCAACTTCAACCGAACTGTTCTCTGAATGCAGCGCTGACAGAATGCGACCCTTCTGACAGGTATAGGCGAATGGGGAGGCACCGAGGAACGGCGCTCTTCAGAAATAGGGGTTCCAACAAAAGTCTTGTGAAAGGAAACAGTATAAACAAACATGAGCCAAAGGCCCAGTGAGCCATGCACACGGATTACAGAAACGTAAACTACAACGGCACCGACAACACAAAGGCACACCCCATTGCACAATTCAAGTTCACTTCGTGCACGCTTGCTGGTTTCGGCTGCGCGTTACACTTTTAACGTGTTTCGGGCTAAACAACTTGATCACATTTACAACGCTTCGGCCATCCTCCAGGATCTCGATCCGACTTCACTAGAGAAAGCACCTGTAGGCGTGCAGCATCGGATTGAGCACATGAGAAACCATCTGCGATATTTCATGTACTTTTACCAACATTTGGAAACTATGGGTTATAAGAGCAGTTTGTTTACAATGTACCTGGCACAGCTTGACTCATGTATTCCACCTGTCCCTGGCCAACTGAACTTTAATGCAGGTGACCTGGCGGAGCTGAGACGGGAAGAAACAGAAGCATCTGAAGCCACTTAGGAGCTTCTTTTCGGTCTTATAAAAAATCCCGAAGTGATAACAAGACTTGTTCTGTTGGCTGCTCAGACTGGTCACAGTAGTGAGAACCAGCTGAGTATCTCTTGATTTATTTTGAACATCAATGTCACCTGGAAGCAACTTCAACCGAACTGTTCTCTGAATGCAGCGCTGACAGAATGCGACCCTTCTGACAGGTATAGGCGAATGGGGAGGCACCGAGGAACGGCGCTCTTCAGAAATAGGGGTTCCAACAAAAGTCTTGTGAAAGGAAACAGTATAAACAAACATGAGCCAAAGGCCCAGTGAGCCATGCACACGGATTACAGAAACGTAAACTACAACGGCACCGACAACACAAAGGCACACCCCATTGCACAATTCAAGTTCACTTCGTGCACGCTTGCTGGTTTCGGCTGCGCGTTACACTTTTAACGTGTTTCGGGNGGCTGATTGAGAAGCCCGTCTGTGTGTGATAACTGCTATCATATTTGAGTGACGTTCAAGACATTCAGGAATGTCTGGCGACAGCCGCGCACTAATGAACCACCGGTAAGATTGTGGTGGTTTCTTCCTACCAGGTGGGCAATTTGCTCAGCTCTTAACTTCAGTCGGATAGGCTTCGTGATTGGATTGTTAGCGAGTTCGGGCACTCTCAAACATCAGTGTATGCGAACAATGATTGGCTGAAGCACCAATTCGTTCAGAAAAGTCCCATTCCGTCGCTGTGGCGTGGCACTCAGGTTGAGTTTATAAATTGGGTTGTGCGTCGATTCGGTTTCAAAATGAAGGCGCTTGTTACTCCACGTGGTAATTTAGTAATACCCGCACCGCTCTCTGATAAACCTAGTTAGCGATCGTCTACTATGATTGATGATCACACCCTACTTTTTGTTCACGGCTGAGACACCACTACTGAACAATGACAGTCTGATACCAGCAATTACTGGTCAGTGCATTTACACCTTGAGCAGTCGTCCCGGTGTGCACCCTGCTGTTACGTCACGCTATTGAACGGTGGAATGTGAATCACATGTCAGATTTTTAGTTAGTCGGCTTTGTACATTGTCTCTAGGCCTCAACGTTGGATGACCATGCAGGTGTCAGGGTCGTCGTTTGTATTCAGTGTTTCCGATGGGTCGGTAACTCGATCACTGCGTCCCGAAACTTTATTCACTGATACTAGTTTTATATTGCGTTTGCTCAGCCAGTTCATTTATTCTACGGCAATTGTAATGGTTCGAAGCCGTTCGATCACCTGGCCAATCGCCCGCTACCCAGACCATGTTGTTAATGACTTAGATCCAACATGAAGGTCTTGCTCCAAGTCGCTTGCCCAGACGATGGCGCCACATACATCCACGTCAGTGCGCCTAGTTTGCATGGCCTTCGTGTGCTTGCACAAACACGGTTGGCGGTATTCGTTTCGGATTAGCTTGTCACAATGGACGAACCCAAAGAACACCAGCGGCCTGCCTCACACCACCTGTGGTTCAACTCACATCACGTATCGTGTGTGAACCCAAGTGACTGATTCCCAGCTGGCCATGCTGGTTAGCCAGATGATAAGCTTGTATGAAAGTGGAGCGATTTTCCCTGGGATAAAAAACGGAGAGACTTGAAGAGTAAGATTTAGACTGGAAAGAAGAATACTGAATACATAGGGCAAGAAGTGGTTCAGTATGAGAGTGCATGTTCGTGCACTCCAGAGGGGATATGGAGGAGAAAAGGAGTCTAAAGTTGGACTGAAAAGCAAACAAAACATTCACCACACAATACACCAACAATGTTGAAGTAAAGGGCAGTTCGAAGGTCACAGTTATGCAAGTTTGTGTACAGGAGTGCGGGTGATTCACCAAATGACAGCGGTTATTGCCCGGTACGAATAAGAATATAAATATAATTTACACAACCTACTTGAGCCTAATGTACTCCTCATCTCTTCGCCGGCGTTGTACTACGTTTAGCTTGATGACCTAACAATCGGAAACAGCCAGCACATTCGGGGCCGCATTCACCAAAACACAGAATACCCCGCAACCACATTTATATTCCTATATCACGTTTGGTTTGACAAACTGAGACGTAGTTTGCTTAGCCAGGGGTGTGGGAATTTGGAACGTTCTGTACACGATCACTGGCTTCACTATGAAGAACATTCAGACAACGGCTAATCGTAAGCTTTGTTCAGGTATTCGACACACATTCTCTCCTTGAATGGCAATCTTTTAGAGAAGTGTGAATTGAAAATTGTTTTGCACAGTGTTGAATTGTTGAATTTTGTTACAAATCCTCTCGGATAACCGTTGTTTAATCAAGTCTGTTCTATTTGACAGAGTTCAACCTCCAGATTGTTACTAGTACAAAGTCGTCTGGCTCGGTCAAATAGTGTTCGTACCAATATTCCTTCATATGCTACTGGAACAAGGTTGTCAGGTTGTAGATAATGACCAGTTCACGTGATTTTTCGACATATCGCACGCTGAATGGATCCGTCCATTCTCTAAGCTATGTTGATATCCGGAACAGGCAGTCGGACATTAGTCCCGTCCAGTCTCTTTTCAACAGGTGACGGGCCAGTTTTGGGAGCAAAATAAGAGTTTCCATTACTTCCAATCCACTTCCTGACCTTTCGAGAATATAGAAACCATTCGTTATTGGCAGCAACACCAAGGTACATCTTTAGACTCTTTTGCGACTGAAGGAATGTGGTGTGCACAGGGTTTCTGAGGAACAGATCAGTTCCATTTGCCAGCCTTGCCTTGCTGTAAGCAGTGCTCGAGTCAAGTGCTTCCTTTTGACCGGGGCTGATTCAAAAGATCTCCACTCGTGTAAGAAATCGACCTTCATCCATTAGTGGATTGCAATTTACATCAGCCATGCCCCTTATCAGAACATCGCTTAATCGGTCTTGTGTGTTCACCTAAAAGTCTAACTCACAACAACATAGATAGAAACTGACAGAACAGTTAATTTGTCTTTTTCAAGAATACCAAGCGTTGTGAACGATAATCAGAAGTCTGAGCGTATAGGGATGACAATTTGATCGGACCCAGTATGAGACTATTGAAGTACTGGTTGCCCCATGAGAACGTGATAAGAGCGAACGTGTTAATCGTGTTAAAGATATACAACACTGAGAATCTCTAACAATAACAATAATCTTGTTGAGTGCTACTGTTAGAAGGTGGCTAACGGAAAAGCCTGTATGAACGCGGAAGTTGCAGGTGTATAATTCTGGTACAATTAACAGCAGCCAAATGCCCTGTCATTAACACTCTAACCCCAAACTAGAAAAACATGTTGCTCATATGATCCTTGAAAGACATGCCTACTCAACTTGCTTGCTTCGCCCTATCAGAAGTCCCTATGGATTTTATCTCCAATCTTTAATATAATCATATGTGTCCAAACGCACTGGGCATGTACTTATTTTCATGCTTTGGCTCACTATTTCTTAGAATCCTTTTGCTCTAGTTACCTACGAAGTTCGCCATAATTGGTGATAGGGGTGATCCTCAGATTCTTGTTTGCTAGAGTCGCCTAGGTTATAGCAAAGCCGGTTTTGTTTCAGTAGCGATGTCACTTGCTCAGAACCGACATAGCTGTCTGCTGTAGTCAACCAACTGCTCTTCGTTTGGGCTTTTTGATCACGAAGGCTCTTGCCGTCTGACTGTCCACGCCACTTACAAACTTTTCTCACAGCCGGTCTACTTTGTTTCAACTGCTTTGTTCCACATTACCAATCAAACGGCGATAACTAGTCGACCACAAACGATCGCCTGACTTCCGTCTGTGCGGTTGTTCCAGTGTGTAACACGGCATTAATGATGCAATAACCACGGTTGCAAATGATTGCTTTACAATTGGGCCGCACTGTTTAGCTTTCCTGATACTCACTGAGTTGGAAGGCGCAACACAGTATCCAGATTGTCATTAAAATGTGTCTGGTTGTACTGGTCGAACTCAACTTGCAGCATACTAAGATCCATCTGCAAGTATGTCATCTAGCCTCTGGTTTGTTGAAGTCAAAAGATCAGATCAGGTAGAGATGTGGTCACAACGATATCGGGCTCCTCATCGTGAACAATAAAAGCATCAGTGACAATCTCCCTTGTTAAATTTCAATAATAATCCTTATCTCACGCACGGCCTTCAAACAATAATGATTGGATAGAATAATCAGCACGCGGAAAAAAAATCCGGTAATGAGATAAAGCAATGCCATTCCCTGGAAAACAATAGGTTCTGGTGATTGAAGTACACTAGTGACGCAGAAAGCAACTTAGGTTTGTGACTATGATTCGACCTGCGGGTAACTAGGTAATCGCTTCGTCAGAGGTCAGCTATTCAACATTCTGGCCCGCTTCACAGTGTGAACTGAGTTCGGATAGATTTCAAGTGACTGGTTTGCAGTAACACTGAGCGCACTGAGCGTGTTTGAAACGATACGGTGCAGCAGATGAGATAAGGCGTCCATGGTCATGATGAAAACGAGATTGTGTTTTCAGCTCATGGTGTGGCAATCAGAATGTTTTTGCTCAAAGGAACATTTAAACCCCTGATTTCTGGTCAGCATGACGCAGGTGAGTAAAGTGGAATCCGCGTCTCAGCTAGTATAACACTCAGGGTTAGCACTGCAGACCTGCTAACTTGAATATCTCTAATCGAGTCATATGCACAACTTTCGTCGCACAACGAACGCGTCGATCGTTAAATTTGAACACTTCCAAGCAGTTGGTATACAGTGGTGATCATGTTATATGCCCAAAGGCACGCATGCTTTAACTCTCGTTTTCGACACACCCGCCAGATCCGCATATATCCATACACATACCGAAATCTCTGACGGGGAGATGGGCACGCTATGGTTTTACTAATAGGCTTGTCCTTTCAGTCACCTTCCTCCTCGTAAACAGTGAGGAGAATGAATAATTCGGTCTAAGTACATTGGCCATAATTCAACATTGATCGCAGCCCTCACACTTCTACAGGCTATTCAGTCAGTTCCTTTGTATAATTCAGACTCGGTGGGGAACGTGTGGCGAGAATATACACACGTACTAGTAAGCTCTAACCATATTGAGCAAGTTTAGAATATAATGTGACTTCACAAATTGGGTTGATTGGTTAGTTTATGAGAATAGAAAAGCTACGATCGATCGTGAGTGGTGCCAAATTTTTCAACCAAAACCTCCTATTGTTTATCAACAATTATGCCTACCACGTTTGACTCGTTCAGTGAAAAGCAAGCACCAGGGTAACATCCATCATGTATCAGTGGATGTGTGTTTGTCTATAGATACGTGTGCCCAACAAACAAAAAACATCGAACTAGCTAAACTTTTTGCATAGTCTCGCTCGTATGCAATGTACGTTTCATCCGAACAGGTATCTAGATGAGTTCAGCTTTAGGGAGCGACGGGGTCATCTGTACTCCGACAGTAAACTTAGTAAGCGCCAAATCGCTTCATATTCACGGGGTTCAAATTGCAATCCTTCCTCAAACTGATAAATTTCCAGTCACATAAGTTAATGTTCTACCAGCCCGGCTGAAAACTCACCACTGTTTGCGCTATTGCATTGTCTTGTGAATTCAGTGATATGCTCACCATACTCTAAAAAGAAAAATATTGGAAAATCTGTTGACAAACACATGATTGGAATTGTTTTCTCTGACGAAATTGGCCTCTATGTGAACATGGAGACGGCAAGCTAAGTTGTCACGAGAACCGTACCGAACCACCCAACAGGAAGATTTCGAGCTCGGTCCAATCACCAATGGCAAGATTATGTCTATAACCGAGGTTTGCGCTAGTTGATAACACTACGTGACGAATGAAAAATGTAGGAACGGAAAGTGCGTATTCAAAACACGCTATTCAACGTTAGTACGTTTTGCGTACTTGTTTAGGAGATATCGTAAAATGTACACGAATATTAGTGGTACAAATTCTGTCGTGTATAATCAAACCTAGCGTATGGTGATCAGCCTAACAGTTAGGAAAATTATGATGACATATATGGACTCGCACCACAACACCATTCCCAAACTGACTACTCATGGCTGAAGTTCGTGCGCCCAAATAATATAGTGAATAATATCCTGGTACAAAACAGTTAAGTGGTCGGCCTTCCCGGGACATACTCACTATATATACCTCATGCCATTTCCAACTTTGTAGAGGTACAAAACAAATATTTCTGAAGCACGCGTTTAACCCTACACACTGCTGACGTATATTTCGGCTGAACTCAACTACTCACTCCTCATGGACGAGTCTGTAAAGTAATACGAAATGTAAATTCACAAGCTCTCAGAAACAATGTTCTAGCTATGACATTTGACGTGGTTTGAAGTGGAGTCCACATATTACCCGTACCGACGCATTTAGAAGTCAGCCAACAGCATCGAAGTCTGATTAGATATGAATGGCATACAAACTACTGCCCAGTTGAAAGTAGTACTGTTTAAATACACTAGTTATGTAACTATTATTTACCTTCAGTATATGCAGTGTATCCTCAACAAGGAACAACTGCTCGGGAGAACAATATCTTTCCTTCGATGTTTCCGCCCCATTGGGAGCACTTTAACCCCATAGAGTCAGATCGATGTGAACATCACACGATGAGACAGACGGCGCCACCTTGTCAGGATCGTCGTACTTACATACTCCCACAAACAAGATTGTGGTTTCATAAAAAAATTATTTCAAAGTACCATAACGACTATAGAGGGAAGTGTACTATTTATTTCTGTGGACTACGGTTTGTCGCAAGTTCCACGTATTGAGCACACATTGATGAGGAAAAACGCGTTTCAGTTAATGCTGCCATTATATTTATAGGCTGTCCCAGCTGGCGGAAAAAATAGCTCCACGTGTTACACGTCTCAGTGTTCATGTTCCTGCAACAAAATGACTGTAGCTGGATTGAGATGGTGCTAGGGTGCACATGGCCAAACAGCAATCACATACATATGCTTTGAAACTAACGGCTCTGGACTAGCAGATCAGCCTCAGTACTGCTGTATTATGTATGCCCAATAGGCTGGGAAAGTTCTAGGAGAGATCATTTGATAGGTTGCTATTGTGAGAAACTCCAAGATTTTGATTAGACACAGGTTTCTGCCTTATATCTTCTGATAGCTGGCTCCTCGATGCATATTTCTACTACATCATTCCAGTACACAATTTTAAATGTTACGGTTTCAGGAAAAAGTCTTTGATATTCCCTGTGCATACATTTCAGTAATTGGTCACACGACAAATATTTTCTACACTTCTCAGTGATCATTCAGTTATTGTTGCCTTGACACAGCTCAGGAAACAAAACTGTCAATGAATGAGCCTCAATCTGCGTCTCTTCCCTAGGCGTAGAATACACTAACTCACCTGGAGGATGTGTGAAGATAACACACGAACAGATCTATACCGGTTAATGACCCGCAATGAGATGCTTGAGGAAGCAAATTAGATTCGATTTGATAAGACCGTTATAATCTGTCCCGTTTAAGGGTGCCGGGTTTGTTTCAGGCATGTAAAAATGTTTGCACCAAAGATCTCGAATGCTTGTGTCATCGGTTTTCGTTCAAAGAACCGATGGATCCATGTAGATTGTGAGTGTCGGCCAGATTGCTAAAAGAGGTGTATCATAAATCAGAAAGCAAGGCAGGAGTAATGAACGTACACTAGCATGTATGCAATCTGCACAGTAGGCGTACACAAAGAAAACTAAATCAATGAGTGAGTTGGAATTAAACCAATCATAGTCGCGATGTATCACGCGAGCGTTAGTAGCCAATCAGATACGAGGTGAACGTTCTGGCCTTGCAAAGGACGTACACACACAACATCACTCCCTTTCGGCCAGCTTCGAACTAGGCGTAGATAAATCAGTCGACCGATTTCGTAGCCCGTGATGAGCGACGAGGATTTGAGGGGTTTGCAAAAGGTTGTTCCGTACGTGAAGGTAAACTGACTGTTCGGTTTAATCGTCCAATGAATGATTGACGTTGATTGACTTTCTCGTTGTTATCCAACTCGTATATGCCGAGTCCGAGGGTACGCTTCATGGAGATGGAGATGAAAAGCTTGTGTGTCCTTTGTTGGGTGAATGATTCTTAAAGCGGACAAATGTTCCGGTTGCCTGAGTTTTTGCTGACTTAGCACAGGTCTTCTGGTAAGTCTCCCTCCGAAGCAACTCGGTATGTTTTTCTTCATTTGCAGGTTGGTGAGCTGCGCTAAGTTTCGTACATAGAGCTCTCCTGAACATAAGTTCAGCAAGCGTTTTTCCGGTTGCTCTATGGTGGCTGGTGCGATAGGTGAATAACACGTGAAGTCCAGAATCCTCCCACGTTTCCCCTTGTAACTGTAACTGATTCAAACGTTCTACCATACCATTACTCGCGGGATTGTAAGGAACGGTCCGCGAATGTTTTATTCCCTGCCGACGTAGAAGTTCTTCAAACTCATAACTGACAAACTGGAATTCATTGTCGGTGACAATATCCTCAGGAATCCCGAAGCGAGCAATACGGTGTTTCATCGAATGAATTACTGTTGTTGACGTGACATCTCCACAAATATGTGCCTCAGGCCATTTACTGTAGTAGCGATTGGCGACCAGTATGTTGCGTTTATTCCAAGAAGCTGTTGCAAAAGTCCCATAATATCGATAGCCAGCTTTGTCCACGGGCGCTGTTTGCACGGGGTCAACTATAAGTTTGATTGATTTATCAGCATGTTGACAAGGGACGCACTCATTGACAAGCGTCTCGATTGAGGAGAACATTCGTGGCCACCAATACCATTCGCTAGCACAAAGAGGGATCCGTGTGATTCCAGGATGTCCCTCATGAGCACAGCATAATCTCACGTTTTAAACTAAATGGTGGGACGAGCCGTGATCCACGCATCATGCAGTCGTCTATCACAGAAAGCTTCTCTCGCAAAGGGTAATAGCATTTTAGCTCTTCAGTGATATTTTTGACATCAGGCCATGCGGTAGAAAGGTATTGTCTCAATTCTTGGAGTTCATCATCCATTTGCGCATGAAATGTCAAATCATCAGAGCAGAAAGTAGATATATATTGCGATATGTTAACACTTCATTTACTCTCATCAGTCGCAAACGTAAAACATGCCAGTTATACACAACAAATATTTAACGACACAGGGACTAGACACACACACAAGCACACCAATTGTTATGTAATCATGACCATGGCAACCCGACCGGTTGTTTCAACCACTTCTGTGCACATAAAGTCGGTTGGTAAGTTCGAATGACCATCGCTTCGTAGAAGGCTAGTAACTTCGGATTTCGGTTGCGCAACAGTATCTTGAATGAGTTAACCGGGTCAACTTGATGACCTGCTGTCATGAGATGTTTAGCAATCGATGGCGTTGGATTTCGAGTAGTCAGTGCACTAAGTTGGGATTGGTGCGTCATCCGATGTTTCAACCACTTTGGGATGTGTTCAGCGACTCGCTATGCTAGTTGTCGGTCTGTTCTGCCTATGTAA
The DNA here is from genome assembly GCA_008508345.1 of Paragonimus westermani. Taxonomy (NCBI): domain Eukaryota; kingdom Metazoa; phylum Platyhelminthes; class Trematoda; order Plagiorchiida; family Troglotrematidae; genus Paragonimus; species Paragonimus westermani. Next base: position 23,519 of record QNGE01006348.1, read on the forward strand.
ACGTCACTGCAACTGCAAGTTAACTGATACACAACATGGGAGACAGAACAGTTTGACAAACTACTTTTGCGTTTGCGGAGAACTGATCCACTAGTGGTATGAAATAAGCGCAACTGCGCAGCCGCATACGTTCGAGCCAGAGCAGATTTTAACTTGTGCTTTATGTCGTTGGATAGATGATCACCCTTGAATGGCAAGAATAGGCAAACATCCTTCTTTTGAGCCGTCAGTACAGGCTCAGTGTTTTTCTTCACCGTATTATGTGCCTCAATGAATTTGTCGGGATATCCATTTGTTAGTAAAGTTAGCCTCAACAACTCCTGTTCTTTCTTCAGAGTGTCCAGAGTACAAATACGTTTGGCTCTCTGAAACAGTGTCTTAACTAAACCCCGTTTGTATGCAATAGGAGCAGAACTGGAAAACTGCAAATATTGACCACCCCAAGTTGCTTTGCGGTGAACTGAGCATTGTAAAGTACCATCCGCATGTCTAGTAATAAGTACATCCAAAAAAGGTAAACTATTGATCGATTCCACTTTGTGAGATAAAGATAGGTTTGGGTGAATATTACTGAGAAAGTTAACGAACAAGTCAAAATGAATAGCGTCAGTAAAAATTAAAATATCATCAACGTATCTTTTGTACAATAACGATTCAGCTATATAATCCGGGACTTGCCGCTCAATCATTCCTAAGAAGATATCTGCTAGTGTTGGGCCCAACCGACTACCCATAGCAACACCGTCTATCTGTTTGTATGCAAGTCCCTCAAAATCGAAACGAACGTTTTCTGTGCATGACAAAATAAGATGTTTAAGGTATTCAAGTGGAACACCTATATCACAGTTCTGACTCGAGATAAAATCATATAAAAAATCACCTGTCTCACTTAGGGGAACATTTGTAAAAAGGGAATCAACATCCATGAAATACATTACTTGGGTACTCACCGAAGTGTTTTCTAAAATTTCAACTAATTCGAAAGAATCTTTCAAGCAATGTGGGGATAAGACTTTACGGATGGGATCCAAACTGTCCACTAGCCAGCGAGCCACTTTATGGTACGCGGAACTGTTCATGCATAAAATTGGGTGTAGAGGTGTACCATCCTTGTGTACTTTTGGAGCACCTCTCAATCAGGGTGTTTCCGTGTCGACTGGTTTCAGTTGTCTATACTGAGCTTCAGATATGTGTCCATGTAACAGCAATATCTGAAGTTGCGACTGATGAGAGTAAAGGAAATGTTAACATAGCGCAATATATGTCTTCTTTCTGCTCTGATGAAGTGGTTAGAGGAACTCAGTAATTCAAATTGTTAAATCGTCAATGGCAGCCACCATTTCAGATACGTCCATATTGTCTGCATCAGTTTGTATAGGCAAAGGTAGGTGGGAAAGTGCATCGGCTACTTGATTTTCTGAACCACGTCTATATTTAATTCCGAAGTCGTAGTTCAATCGATTTCTATTACAACACTCCTGAGGAAGACCACCCGAGGTGGTTAAAACGTGGAGTATTACAGCTTGCTTGTAACGTTGTGTTATTCCCAATCTGTTTATCAATACATATGTCACTTATCACAGGGGCAGGCACAGGGTAAAGCGTCTTTTTCGCTGCCTGAATATTTGCGTTCCGTACCAGAATGTGTTCATGATGCAAATGCGAAAATCTTCTCTTGTTCTTGTTGCATTTGGGAAAGGACGGATCTTAGAACAACATCGGAGGCATCTTTTGAAACCAACGTACAGCAGGATTCATCAAAGTGCTGAAAACGGCAACGGAAACAATCATCTACTTCACGCGTGAAAAGGCTTCTATCTCAGTGTAGGGATCTCGCAAGTAACCGCAATGGCTCGATTACAGAGGCGAAATTCGGAAGAGAGCGTAAAAAGTATTGTAATGAGGACAGTCGGTCGCACCATACTACTCACACCACTATTCATTGGCAACCTGAATCGAAATAATCGCGGGATAAATATGGAAGAGATACGGGAAGGATCATTAGTGGGCAGCATCACGTACAATGGCTTTCGCCACATGACGGAACTGAGACATGGTGTCTAAAGTGACTGGAGCATCCTCATACGACTGTGGCGTGCAAATGAGTGTTTCTGTTCGTAGTCCCGTCGAGACGCATAAATCGTGTGTTGGTTTCCCCAAATGGATAACTTCTGTGCCATCCGCCTGCTCGGATCACAACAGTTGGTGCCGTGAACAGGATACGAGGATGAAGACCCAATGGCCGTAGCCGTTTGAGGATGGGGATGTTCGCAGTTTCCTGGAAGAATTCGGGGACGTGGCGGAAACGGTCGGAGTGAAGGCGGACTGGGTGAAGCTGGCGGCCCTGCGGATGCTGATCAATGGCAGGTCGAAGGCGGTGCTGGATGCGGCGGGAAGGGGCCCTACGAAGCTTCAGTGGGCCGCCGTGAAGGAGGTGCTGATCGCCGGGTTCGACATCCCCGCCGACTGCCAGGAGGCAATCAGGCGGTTCAAAGGTACCCGGCTTAGACCAGAAGGCGGCGCCGAATTCGAAAGATATGGCATTCCAGAGTGCGTGAAATCGGATGGTAGTCCACCATTTTCAGCAAAACAGTTTGCGGAATTTGCCGAAAAATGGCGAATAAGACAGGAAGTCTCCAGTCCACACCACAGCCATTCTAATGGTGAAGCGGAATCTGCTGTGAGGAAGGAAATGAAAATAATGAAGAAATGCCTAACAGCCAAAGAAGACAACTATCTGGCACTGATAAAACACAGAAACACCCCTGAGCAGATACAGATTTGAGACCGGCTCAACAGCTGATGGGAAGAAGAACGAGAACTCGAATACCACCTGTTAAAGGACGTCTAGCCATAAATATTGTCACGAGAGGAAACGATTGAAACAACTAATGGAACGAGAAAGACAAGTACGTAACAAAGCGACTCATGAGCTACGAAGATTGGACGAAGGGGATATCGTTTGGATTCAGCCGTTCCGTATGGGCTCTGACAGATGGACCCCAAGGATTGTTGGAGGATGAGACGGTGAGCGTTCTTATGTGGTACGCACAAATCACGGGACATTAAGAAGGAACAGAGTGAACCTATGGAAACAGGAAACGATGAATACAAGTTCTG
>QNGE01006349.1:0-32612 GCA_008508345.1 Paragonimus westermani
GCGGAGGGGTGAATATTTGGGGAAATTGGGTTGAGTCGGATTATCACTTGATTGTTGTTAAAAATTCGGTACAACCTGTATCAATATGCACGCATATACATATATATGCCTTCACATATGTACGCACCTAGCAGTGTGGTCTGCCCTCATAGGAACCACCGAAGAAGTATTCAGTGGAGCTCACGGTGTAACGCAAAGTGCGTACATGAGCACAGCTTGTGGAACCATTTCACGGGTGATCCTGAATAGTTCAGTGGGTCCTTTCACATGGCGCTAAAATTTCGCCGTGTTTTTCTTATTCCACCAGCTGGTCCCGTTGCGTGAGCAACATAATCACAGTCCACGAAGGTGCAGACAAGTTAAGATTCGTTGTGGTTGGTACACGAGAGGAGGTACCAACCAGAGCCTCCACTGGAATGTACCCAGTGAACGTTTTCCTCTTCCAAGTCTACTTTCAATGTGCTTGTTTTCTACCACAACACGGTTGGTGGTAATTGAGCGCTCGCCGCACTTTGTCGTTTTTCACCAGGTACTCAATTATCAGACGCGAAAAGCAAAATGGTCGTTGAGGGGAGAGACCAAATCCTCATTCGACGAAATGTACAAGTGGTCTCTGATAGCGCTATAAAATGCACCGACACGCGAAATAGCTTGAGAGACCAGAGACCGGCCGTTGACGAGCGAGTAAACCAGAGGAGTGACACGTGTGTCCTTCGGGTTCGCGCCACAGTCACATGACATGCAGACAAACAATCGGNAAAACGGAAAACAACGTTTTTGGGTTAATTGTGGCATTAACCCAACACCTCCCTTTTGAGCCTCCTTATCCGCACCGCTTGACCCTGGGATTCATTTGTAGTGGACGGACTGGACGTCTCACTTGGTCCGTTCATCGTCTCCGGTGCAGTCTATCGTCAGCGCACAGTTCTGTCTTAGGAATAGGAGATCTGACGACCGTGAGGATGGTGAACGTGTCCAGTAGAACATCCAGCGGAAGCGACTGTTGTGTTTCACGCATTGCTGAATCTGGATGCCGGAGTCGAAGCTGATTTCCATCGGGAATCCAGGCGGAGTTGCCAACCGAGACTTCGAAGAGTACCTACCCTCTACGAGCCTCCACTACTACATCTATCAACTTCTCGTGTGTAGGGCGGTAATCACGCGTGTACACTGGGGAACCGACAGAGAACTCGGTGTGAGCTTCCGTCTGGCCTAGCTGACGCAGCGGTGCACCTGTAGGAATGAGGGCATGATGAACTGTGCGCAGTTTGCGATCCATCAAAACTTCAGATGGCGGCCGATCATCAGACGCAATACGCAATGCTGGAGTGACGCTGGATGATCTTCATTTAACCATTTATGTGAAAATTCAGTGCGTTATTTGTGATACCCCAACTCGCAGCTACGTCAAGCAAACGAAGAGTCACAACGGTTACTATGGTTGTGACCGGTGTGTACAAAGAGGTGCTTGTCACAGTTCCCGACGGATGATGTTCCCTTCAACGTCATCTATCATTCGCTTTGACTCGTCGTTCCGGGAAAGACGTCCGCCGATCATCACATTGGGACAACAGTGCTACTTCAACTGCTACTGGACATGGTTGCCGATTTCCCACTGAACCCGATGCATCTTGTGTTCCTTGGTGTCATGAAACGGCTGGTCCATATTTGGTGTCTCTCAGAGAAACGTTCAGGCTCGTGTCTGTCTACCAGCATGCAGCGGGCTGCTGAGACGAAACTGGAGGCATCAGTTTCCCACCTACCCATAGACTTTCCCCGCAAATGTGGTATGTTTACCCATTTTGAGCGTCTGAAAGCCAACGAGTGTCGTGTGTTTTTATTACACTTGGGCCCCGTGGTTATGCGTCCGTTACTCACCCACCCCATGTATGAGAATTTCTTAAACCTATTTCTTTACAGTTATATACTTTCCCATCCCAGTTGGTGTCACTCCCTAATTGACCGTGCCCGTCTGTTGCTCCTTAAATTTGTTGGCCAATTTGCTTACTTGAATGGGTGCGACCAAACGGTTTATAACGTGCGTTGCCTCACCCACTTGTGCGATGATGTGCAGCGGTTTGGACTGCTGCACCGGTATTGAGAATTTTACTTCGAGAGCTTCATGAGCAGCGTCCTACGTTTGGTGAAAGCAACGAAGGAGCCGGCTACCCAAGTACACAATCGATTATGTGAATATTCTATGTTCACCCACGTAGAGTGCACCGGTGCACCGACGGATGACACCAACCTATGTAACCCAATGAAATGCAACCGTAAAATGTTCATGGTACGCTGTGAGTTCTACATTTCTTGTGCGCCTCCGGACAATTGTGTCATGATAAACAACAAGCCATACTGTGTTCATCAAAGGCAGAACGACGTCATTTTCTGTAAGCCCTTCGTACGAGTGTGTGATTTCTGCTCCCACGCTTTCCCCTCATCGGACCTTTGCAGTTATCGGGCCTCCGGAATATCCACCGCGTTAAAGAAAAAGTCCTTGTACTCCATCATGTGCAAATGTGTCGTAATCCCCGATGATGAATTCGTCATTATTCCCCTCTTACACACATTCCAGTAAACTACTCATTCTGATTTGGTAGCCACGAGGAACTCATGATATGTCACTGGTGTTAGAAAATCATACCGGAAACGGTACATAATGATACGTTGAAATTGCAGATGTATCACGTTGTTGTGGTTTTGAAAACAAGGGAAGTTGCGATTATTAGCCGTGCTTGGCTGCTGGGGGACCCTATGGCTGCTTGGCCAACGATTAAACAGTCGGAGGCCATGAAGTCTCTACTAACCCACACATTGCCACCTGTGGGTAAATTTGAGTTACATAAAGTTCGCATTTTGATAAACACCAGTGAGTTCAATTACGCCATCTCATTGTGGTGAAAGAGAACTATCAGAAGACACGATTATACGAGAGGAGGGCTGAACGTGAATCGGAATTTACCTCCACGGATGCCACATACGCGGCCTTGCCAGCATACAAGAAAAGAAACAAGGGAGTGTCCTGTTTGCACTCACTTAATTTTAGACGCAAACGCATCATATCCTCTGACAGTGATGTTTCACAAAGCGCGCCTCCTCCAGTGATACGTGTTAGCAAATTGTTCTCATACTCCCCACTGAAATAAAAAAACGTGGTCAACAGGTAGACAACGTATGGCCTAATGATATCAGCACTATGTTACATGCCGATGTACATCAACCGGAAAAAGAGTTACCATTATATCATTTGGGATGATGATCATTTCTTGTAGGAACATCGTGCCCGTTCTATTCCCATCAACATCATGGACGTCGGATGACTTCTCCAACGACGACTTTCAGAGCTACGTCAAACAAAGAATGCATCGGTTAGACAATCAAATGATGCATCTCAAGGAAACATTGTCGCTTATGGACGACCAAATGATTCGTATGGAAGCAACGTTAGACAACATATGGTCGTCTTTATCAGCAGCCCCCCAGTCGCTTCCACCAGTGCCTCACTGAAGGAAGACCACATCAGGAGTGCATTCCCGTTGACTGATTGTGAGGGGTTGAAAAATTTTCAACAGCAGCTTCAGTGCACGCAATATTCGGAACAGACGGCCAGATATCGTCCTCCTTACACCACCTTTTCAGATCCGCATGTTATCGAAAATCCATCGTGGTCGAACGGTGGCCGAGTGCGTGCGCAAAGTTTGCGGTTTTGTGTTCGGAAACAAAGTTAGCAGCGAAGTCAACTGGCTGGGCATCAATGATAAAGCTCGGTTAATGGGTACCCCATTGTGCGAAGTCATAGTTTGTAAGCATCGTTAACATTATCCATCATGTATCTAGGTACCGTCCGTGACGAACACAACTACCCCTTGGAGTTGGACAGCAATATCCACCACTTCATCAAACAGTGGTTTCAGGGGGCCAAAGATCGCAATGGAGGTCGCACGGCGCGCACAGCTATGAGAGATACGATTTTACAGGTAATGTACCATGTCATCTCGTAATATCCTCTTATCAGATTGCTCCTACCAGTGGGTCTGCAAAAGAAACCGTGGACCTGGACGAGTAAAAGCAAGAAAGCTTCAGCTATCATGTACACAATATATTTATGTTTCCCAAATTGTTGTTCGTGCTCTCGTTGCGACGCAGCGGTGACTGACACGTGTTCTCCATTTGGCGCGGAGAATAAGAAGGTTCGGTCCGCTAAATTACAGGGTTAATTGTAGGGTAGCCTGGGTTTCATTAAAATTACAAAATCAAGACGTACCATAGCACTATAAATGAAACATCAAATTGTTGTAGGTTGTACGCACTCAGTTAATACCCGTATGTCGCATATATTTTACCCAGTCCATATGTCTCACCCGTGTACCTGTAGCCGATACCGCGAAAGACAACACAGCCTCACACACCGCGCACGAAACAAATGTAACTGCGAACGCGCGTCTGTCAAAAACATCCATTAAAACAAACGTGCGCAAAATGACGGTAATCAAGAATCCATAACAATGAAGTGGTTACAACATGGGAATATACTTGAGAATTTCTCTTTAATGCATTTAACAACCGAAATGAGCATGACGATCATGGTTCTTTATTCCATCCCGATTCGCTTACTGTGTGGCAAACTGCTGGCCAGATGTTGGCCAACACCTCTTTGGTGCTCGTCACACTATGTCGCTTTTCCCCAGGTACTCAATTATCAGACGCGAAAAGCAAAATGGTCGTTGAGGGGAGAGACCAAATCCTCATTCGACGAAATGTACAAGTGGTCTCTGATAGCGCTATAAAATGCACCGACACGCGAAATAGCTTGAGAGACCAGAGACCGGCCGTTGACGAGCGAGTAAACCAGAGGAGTGACACGTGTGTCCTTCGGGTTCGCGCCACAGTCACATGACATGCAGACAAACAATCGGACAGCACACATCATGCGAGCTTTCTGAATAGCCTAGGTACAATATGAAACTATGAGTTTTGGAACTACTTTACACACCATACCGCAGACAGGCCAGCGAAATCTCCAGGCTGCTACACCTCCGACTCGTCCATGTGTTTGCTGGCTAAACTCAAAGCTGCTGTTTTAAATCGTATCACGGCGTCAGATGAGGTCAAGCTCCAACAATTACTTTCCGGTGTCGAGTTGGGTGATCGCACCCCCTCTCAATTGCTCCGTCACATGAGATCCCTCGTAAGTGATAACAGTATAGGTGGTTCCATCCTCAAGCAACTGTGGACCAAATGCCTCCGCTCAACACCTCAGTCATTTTGTCAGTACAAGACCCCAACACCCTATTAAAAAAGTTAGCAGAGACGGCGGACAAGGTTGATGTGTGTTTCCTTAAGCGTTCTATCAGCCATGTGCATGACCCTTCTTCTCATTCCGATACACAACAAGAAACGCTTGAAAACCTCCACCGTCAGGTGGCTCAGCTAACATTCACCGTGAATAACTTAGCTGGACGCCCCATGAAGAGTCGTAACTTCTCGAGCAATCGCCCCCGCCCTTGCTCGCGGCCTCGCATAGTTCAGTCACAAATATCTGATATTTGCTACTACCACAGACGTTTCGGTGACAACGCCCACAAGTGCACACACCCATGAGCGTATTGCAGTCCGCGCACTAAGGGAAACCGCGAACAGAGAAACGACCCGGACAGCCAGTAATGGTGACAGATGCCGCTGGCCAGCCCAACAGTCGCCTGTTTTGTGTCCAAGATAACTCCACCGGACGTCCTTCCCTTGTTGACATCGGTGCAGAGGTCAGCGTTATACGCCGAGGTGAAATTAAACGCGATATTAAACCCGCGAAGTACATCCTACAGGCGACCAACAAGTTCAAAATCGTGACATACAGTCATCATCTCTTGACGGTCAATCTTTTCCCGCGTCGAAGTTTACCTTGAATTTTCATCATCGCTGACGTTTAACGCCCGATTACCGGCATCGATTCTCTCACCAGCCGCCAAAAACTCATTGAAAGCACCACTACTTTGTGTGTTCAAAGTATGGCCACCACCATTAACTCGATCGGACTTCGAACGGCTTTATCGGAAGCCGACCAGTATACAGTCCTCCTGAAACAGTTCCCAAATATCTACCAAGCTACACCTAATACCACGATGTCAAAACACGATGTTTCACATCACATTTTCACCAAGGGACCAACCAAATTCGCACGTCCAAATCGACTGTCTCCGGAAAAATTGATGCTCGCCAAAGCGGGATTTGCGGAAATGTTATGTCTAAGAATCATCCGTCCTTCAAACGGCCCGTGACCATCACCTTTGCACATGGTCCCCAAGAAGACTGCATGAGACTGGTGAGCATGGGGTGGCTACCGAGCACCGAACAACGCCACCGTGCCGGACAGTTATCCGATTCCGCATATTCATGACTTTCCCATTAGACTTTCCATGTAGGGGACCTTTTCTATAATAGATCCACTCAAAGCATATTATCAAATTCCTGTGGCTCCCGATGACGTCGCCAAAACAGCGATCACCACCCCAGTTGGCTTATTCGAATTTGTTCGTATGATTTTTGGCCTCCGAAACACTGTCCAAGCATTTCAACGCCTCATGGACCAAGTTTTATGCGGACTAGACTTTTTGTTTGTATACATCGACGACTTAGCTGATGTCAGCAACAATGCGCAAGAACACTTATCTTACCTGAAATCTGCCTGTGAACGTTTAAACCATCATGGCGTTACCATCAACACAGCCAAACGCATCTTCGGTGCTTCCTCCACCGACTTTCTCGGTCATCGCAGCGACAAAAGCGGGATCAGGCCACTCCCGGAGAAAACCAAAGCAATATCGGATCTTCCACTGTTTCAGTCTATCATGGGCCTCCGTCGGTTATTGGAGACTGTTAATAATTATTGTTAATTTGACCCCAATTGCTCTGATATGCTGAAACCCCTGACTGCAGAACAACCCCAAAAATTTCGTCCTCACCACAGAAGCCACCACTGTTTCCACATCTATCGAGCCGGCCTGGCAGACGCCACATCTCTCGGCTACCTCAGTACTTACAAACGTGCATGCTTGGTCTTAAAGACAGACGCACTTCAGTCTGCTACCAGCGCCGTTTTTCAGCAGGTCGTTGGCAATGATGTCCGACCACTATCTTTTCCCCCGGAGTCTACTGGCTGTCCAGAAGAGGCACAGTACTTTAGGCAGAGTACCGCCAGCTATCCACATCGCCGCCGAGCATTTTCGACACGTGTTAGAAGGACGCCAGTTCACCGTCATTAATGTTGAGGAAAGAATATTTTCCCCTAGAACGGTTTGATTTTTGAGATATCCCCGAAAATTAATTTACAAATATGAATTTCAGTTTTCACGCCACAACGTGATAAAACTTAAATCCGGCGCACGGTTCCCCTCTGTCTTTGATTGATCCATCTCACTTTTAATGGGCTAATTCCAGTGGGGTCTTCCAAGGCTGTTCAAAAACTATACATACGCGAACGCTGATCTGTCAAATTACCTTTGGTTTGAGAGGAAATACATTCTCGGCTAAAGGTCACGGTCTTCTGGGTTCTCCTAGGGTTTTCGGGTATCGTTTAGCGCTGTGCTACTTGTTCGTGATTCGTATATTCGTGCGCTGTCATTTCTCGCTATTATTGACCTCTGGGTCATAACATATTAGCGACGGAGATTGTCGTTTTTCATTTTGTTCTCTCTTTGAACAATGTCTGCCGACCCCGATCTCAAACGGAAACGGTCCAGAACCTGACGAAGATCTCCGGGGACACCTCATCCCTGTTCAACTCTACATTCCAGTGCCTCCAGTTGATCAAACGAGACACAGACGACTTTGTCACCTATGTTGGTCTCGTAAACCGGGAGTGCGGACGGTTCAAGCTTGGTTCGCTCACGGAGGACCAGTTTCGATGCCTGGTTTTCATCTGTGGTCTACAGTCACCAACCCATGCTGTCCTCCGCACTAGACTCCTAGCAAAGATTGATCAGGAGCCAAATATCAAACTGGAGCAGATGGTTGACGAATGTGAGAGGTTGGCCAACCTCAAACACGATTCAGCGATGATACAGAACCCCGACCGGGCGCCCCGTACAATTCAAGCCGTATCCAGTTTCCAGCTGAAGTCCCCCACACGGTGCACTAGACTCGGCTTGTCGCTATTGTGATGCGTGGTACTACCACAGATTCTGCCCTTTTCGACGACATCGCTGTCAACGATGCCACAGGGCCGGCCATAAGTAAGGTTTCGGCCAATCACAGACATCGGAGAGGGTGAAGCCGACGTAGGACCCCAAGTTCAAGAAGCCAGCCGGGCCCCGGGAGTTTGACAGATCTAACAGTCTGCTGACCGCGTTCCATATCGAGGTCGCTCACCGGCGAAGATTCGTTTCCATCCACATCCATGGTCGGTTGGATCGTCTGCAGTTGGACACTGCTTCGGACATCACGATCATATCCGAGAATCTTTGGCGAGACCTGGACATCCCTCCTATCCACCCGTCATTCCAGACAGCAACCAGCGCTTGCGGTGGCTCGGTGCAGTTGACTGGGCAACTGCAATGTTCAGCGTAATTCCACGGCACCACCATCGACGGAACGGGTTGCGTCGCTAACTCGAGTCTTCACCTTCTCGGGCTGGATTGGATCGAACCGCTCGGCCTCCTTGACGTCCCAATCAGTGCCATCTGCAACCAGGTGCGGTCTCCTGTAGCACTTCAGGGGCTGTCCGACAACATCATTCGGGAGTTTGCCCCCGTGCGCTAGGGTTTTTGCTCCTGTACTCAGGCCACACCACAGCTTCGGCCCAACAGTCAGCCGGTCTTTCGCCCCAAAAGACCGGTTCCATACGCTGCCCTGCCGCTTGTCGACCAAGAACTCAGACGGCTGGAACAACTTGGTGTTTTGGTACCTGTCTTCTACGGCGCGTGGGCCAGTCGCATGTGTGGGGATTTCTCAACTGGCTTCAATATGGCATTGTAACCAAAACCGCTATCCACTACTAGTGCCTGAATACATATACACTATGCTCAACGGCGGCACCTGTTTCGCCAAACTGGACTTGGCGAAGGCATATCTCTAACTCGAAATTGCACCCGAATCTCATGAACTACTCACGGTCAATACCCACCGAGGCCTTCTCCAGTACACCAGACTTCCACTCGGTGTCAAAATCGCGCCGGCCACTTTCCAGCAGGTAATGGACGTGTTGACTACTGGTCTACGGGGTACGGCCGCCTATCTGGAAGATATTATCATAATAGGGCGGTTCTCCAAGGCGTCTAGGAGTGCGGGTTCCGTTTACGTATTGACAAATGCCAAATGTCTTTGCAGTCCACCAAATATCTGAGGTACATTTTTGATGCCGCCGGTCGCCACCTAGATCTCGAAAACATTCGCGCAGTTCAACAGATGCCGGCGCCCAAAGATGTGCACACACTTCGGTCCTTCCTTGGCCTCATCAGTTATTACAGTGCCTTCCTCCCAGCCATACACGATGTTTGGGCTCCGCTAAATCATCTACCACAGAAGGGTGCTACATGGTGCTGGTCCCCCGATTGCGAGACCTCATTCTCTCGCTTGATTACAATGCTCAGCTCCGACCTGCTGCAGACGCATTACGACCCAACCCTGCAAATTGTGGTCGCAGCCGACGCTTCAATTTACGACGTCGCGGCAGTCGTCTCTCACATCTTCCCGGATGGTTCCGAGAGGGCAATTGCCAATGCCTCTCGCACGCTCAGCGCCGCGGAGAAGAATTACAGTCAAGTCGAGAAAAAGGGACTGGCCATTATCTTCGCGATGAAGTTTCATAAACTTCTATATGGTCGGCGTTTGTCTCTGCTGACCGATCATAAGCCTCTACTATCCATTTTTGGATTGAAGAAGGGTATCCCTGTCTAGTCTGCCAACCAACTGCAGCGATGGGCCACAATTTTGCACTGCTACGACTTCAAAATCAGCTATCGCCGTACTGATCAATTTGGCCGGGCAGATGGTTTGTCGCGCCTCATCAGCAACCATACGTGTCTGAAGAAGACGCCGTCGTTGCCACACTCAGTGGAGGATGACGTTTGCCGACAGCTCACAGACGCCATTCGTGGAATCCAGGTGACTGTCGTCGACATCCGGCGCGCCACGGCGGTGGATCCTTACCTGAATCAGGTCATGACATACATCCGGACCAAATGGCCCACGGCTCCTCCAACTGGGGAGATCAACCAATTCTACCGTCGCCGCGACTCATTGACAATAGCGGATTCCTGCGTCATCTTTGCTGACCGCGTAGTCGACCCAACCACTCTCCGCCTTCAGGTGCTGAGGCAGTTCCATTCTGGTCACTTCGGCACCAGTAGGATGAAGACAACTGCTCGCAATTACGCACATTGGTGCGGCATGGACGGCGACCTCGAAGAGCTGGTGAAACAATGCTCAAGATGTCAAAAGGCCGCCAAACCACCCACCAGGCAGGATACCGTACCGTGGCAAACACCCAGGGGACCATGTTCATGCCTCAACTTGAATTTCGCTGGTCCCATCTATGGGGCATCCTGCCTCGTCTTGGTCGACGCATACTCCAAGTGGCCTGAGATAATCGCCAACTCTCCGGCGACATCCTTTAATACGATCGATGCTCTGCGTCACATTTTTGGTCACAATGGATTTCCCGACCTTCTCGTTTCGGACGACGGGTCAAAATTCACATCAGCACACTTCGAAGACTTCTGCCACTGTTCACTAATCCGGCACATTCGGGCCCCGCCGTATCACCCACAGTCCAACGGCCAAGCTGAACGTTTCGCGGACACCTTCAAACGGGCGCTTCTCAAATTTCGGGGGGTAGGGACCACCGACGAAGTGTCACAGGAGTTCCTGTTCGTATACCCCACAACTCCCAACCTGGTGAAACCCGACGGCCGTTTACCAGCCGAGGTTCTTGTGGGCCGCAAGCTTTGTACGGTCCATCAAGCGCACATTCCGACGAATGAGCCAACACAGGTGCCCGACCCCAATTAACAAAACGTTTTCGCCATTGAAAAAGCCGTCCACGCTCGTGATTACCTATTGGGTCACAACCGCTGGATGGAAGCAACCGCGAGCGCTCGTCACGGAAAAGTACTGTATGACGTTTCGGTTAGTGGCACCATATGGAAACGTCATCGCAACCAGCTACGCCCTCGGCACACGAACGAAAAGACAACGGACGACCAGCACCTGCTGCCGCTGGATATTTTGTTGGGCACGTTCGGAATTCCGGATACAGCAACAACCACGGCTACGTCGTCCCAAGTCGATGTCACCACCAACCTCCTGCCCAGGCGTTGGAACGACCGCAATAGAGATCCGCGTCGTCCCATGCAGCTGGACCCTCGGGCCAAGTGCTACGGATAACAGTCATCTCTGACAGGAGGTGTTGGTAAAGTCTATTTTCCCCTAGAACGGTTTGATTTTTGAGATATCCCCGAAAATTAATTTACAAATATGAATTTCAGTTTTCACGCCACAACGTGCTAAAACTTAAATCCGGCGCACGGTTCCCCTCTGTCTTTGATTGATCCATCTCACTTTTAATGGGCTAATTCCAGTGGGGTCTTCCAAGGCTGTTCAAAAACTATACATACGCGAACGCTGATCTGTCAAATTACCTTTGGTTTGAGAGGAAATACATTCTCGGCTAAAGGTCACGGTCTTCTGGGTTCTCCTAGGGTTTTCGGGTATCGTTTAGCGCTGTGCTACTTGTTCGTGATTCGTATATTCGTGCGCTGTCATTTCTCGCTATTATTGACCTCTGGGTCATAACACTTACTGACACAAACCGTTAACACACGCCTTCAGCACTGCATCATTCAGGTGCTCCTCGAGAGAGATCCGCCACTTACACTTCCACTCTCGGTTAACGACGGAAGTCTGTTACATCGATGGTCCAAGCAGCCTGGTCGCAGATTCTCTATCTCGTGTGCATGTCCGCCAGTTATCGGCATCTTCTATCGACCTAGAAGCCATGGCGGTGACCCAACAAATCCATGCGGAATTTAATCGTCTGCTCTCCAATCTATCCCTAAGATTCATTCGACCGCCCCTTCTGCATCACGAATCTAAAATTTGCTGCGAAATCTTGACCGGTGAACCCCGACTTCACGTCCTCTCTGCCTACCGGCGAAACATTTTCGATCATTTTACTCTATCTCCCATCCCGGCATACGTTCTACCGTCAAATGTGTTACCGACCGTTTTGTCTGGCCGAACAAGCACAAGGACCTACATGATTATACCAAACATTGTCTGTCCTGTCAACAAAGTAAGGTGCGCCAGCACACCATCACCACACCTGGAAGTCTCAGTGTACGGGATGTTTGTTACAAACACGTTCACGGTGACATAGTAGGCGCACTTTCACCCTCGAACGGCTTTACTCATACGTTGAATTGCATCCAGAAGTAACGCCCATACGCAACATCTCAGCCGAGATCATCGCACAGATGTTTGTGGAAACCTAGGTAGCATCCTTCGGCGTGCCTGCTTCTGTCACTACGGACCGTCTACCATAGAACTTCACCGGTAGACGTAACTGGAGTGGGTGTCACGTTTTCTAACTCATTGAAGCCCAACGAAACTGCAGCCAGTTGTAGGATAGTGTTTGAAAACTTGCTTGAAACGTCGCCTTTTATGTCTGCTGTTCACACATTTGTGGAAACCTGGAGATTTCATTGGTCCGCCTGCGGTGTGGTGCGTGAAAAAGTTTCAAAACTCACAGGTGACTATTGTATCTAGGCTATTCAGCAAGCTCGCATGATGTGTGCTGTCCGATTGTTTGTCTGCATGTCATGTGACTGTGGCGCGAACCCGAAGGACACACGTGTCACTCCTCTGGTTTACTCGCTCGTCAACGGCCGGTCTCTGGTCTCTCAAGCTATTTCGCGTGTCGGTGCATTTTATAGCGCTATCAGAGACCACTTGTACATTTCGTCGAATGAGGATTTGGTCTCTCCCCTCAACGACCATTTTGCTTTTCGCGTCTGATAATTGAGTACCTGGTGAAAAACGACAAAGTGCGGCGAGCGCTCAATTACCACCAACCGTGTTGTGGTAGAAAACAAGCACATTGAAAGTAGACTTGGAAGAGGAAAACGTTCACTGGGTACATTCCAGTGGAGGCTCTGGTTGGTACCTCCTCTCGTGTACCAACCACAACGAATCTTAACTTGTCTGCACCTTCGTGGACTGTGATTATGTTGCTCACGCAACGGGACCAGCTGGTGGAATAAGAAAAACACGGCGAAATTTTAGCGCCATGTGAAAGGACCCACTGAACTATTCAGGATCACCCGTGAAATGGTTCCACAAGCTGTGCTCATGTACGCACTTTGCGTTACACCGTGAGCTCCACTGAATACTTCTTCGGTGGTTCCTATGAGGGCAGACCACACTGCTAGGTGCGTACATATGTGAAGGCATATATATGTATATGCGTGCATATTGATACAGGTTGTACCGAATTTTTAACAACAATCAAGTGATAATCCGACTCAACCCAATTTCCCCAAATATTCACCCCTCCGCATCCAACCTCCCCTGGTTCTGGACGTTAATTGGACCTTGAGCCAGACGATTTTGTTTTGTCACGTCAACTTGATGGTTGTGCGAATAACCAGTTGTCGGGCATTATACTTTACTTGGGTGGTGCGTGCACCCCCTTTTTTGGAGCTCGGCTCATTCCCATTGTTTTGAACCTGTTGACTGCTCGAAAGAGCTCTTTTGGGTATGAATGCCTTATTGTGTGATTATGGTTCATATTTAGCCCGTTCAGCAAGAAATTGTAACCCATGCCCCGGAAACGATCTTTCTATCGAAACTGTTGAGGTTGTCAAAATGTTCACTTTGATAATTTGTTCAATAGTACCGTGGCATTACGATCCAATCTTGTTTTGAATATTTGGGATCATTGGTTTATCGCTACGCGTTGCTCAACGTTTTCGTAGAAGATCGCACAGTACTCAACATTGATCCTCAGTCTGCTTAACCCCTGATGATGTCTGACAATTTCAAAAAACAACAACCTATTCTGGATGGTCGATCGAATTCAGTCGAGCAAGTCAAATGTGTTATTGATGCCATCTCATGCTCTGGTTCCCGTGTTAGTTGTAATAGCCGTGTTCTGACCAGATCTGTGTTGTTACGGTCTGAACTGAAAGATAGGCAGCTTAAGGCAGAAGTTGAATTACAGATGGTTTTATTGCGAGCTAAGTCAGAAGTAGAGGAGGCTAGGCTAAACGCTGTGCTAGCTGACGAAGATGAGGATATCTGTGATGAGCATGTGGAGACAAAAAACAATGATGGTGGAAGTGAGCGAAATGCTCACATTCACAAGTTTCTTGATGACTGTAGGGCGCGGGTGAATCCGGTGACCGTCCACACCACAGAACCAGTATCAACCTCGTCTTGTGCAGAAGTGGGCTCAACACTGGGTCTACTATCCGCGACCTTGGCGCTGCCAGAGGTTGAACTCGTTTTTTTGTGGCAACCTGATGACCTATTTGAAATTTATCCGTCAGTTCGAGAGCTATTTCGAATCTAAAGTGCCAGATGATGGCCAGAGACTCCTTTGCCTTATGTATTACTGCAAGGATCGAGCTAGGTAGTCGATAGATGAGTGTGTCATGATAGAACCCAGCGCTGGCTATCGCAGAGCACGACAGTTGCTGAAGGAAATCTACGGACAGCCATATTTTGTCGCTAGATCTATGATAGACGGTCTACTACCCAACGGCAGATATGTAGGCAACCGCGTCGAGGCCTCATCGCATTTGTCCATACGGATGCAGAACTGTTCTATTGCATTGGGTCAAATGAACTATATGGCCGACCTCAACTCGGTGACAACACTGGAGCGTATTGTGAGAGCCCTACCAGGTCACCTACGACATAAGTGGGCGGAAACTGCGGACCACATCTTTGGTATGGCACGAGAACCGTCCTTTGATGAACTGACCGAGTTTATCTCGCGTTGTGCGAGAATTGCACGCCGCAGGTATGGTCAGGTAGCCATTGAAATTGAACGGAAGGAATCGAGGACAGCGCATTCGTCAGGGAGTAACCGGCAAGATACTAAAAGAGGCCCTTTTGAGTCATCCAACCTTCTCGTTAGTCGAGACCGGGCAAAGGACCCTCATTCCGGTTGTGTGTTGTGCTCTCAGAAGCACACCATTGAGGCGTGTGAGTCCTTCCTAACCATGAGTGTTCCCATGAGATGGTACAGCTTGCGACGGCTCGGATGTTGCTCTGTTTGCCTCAAATTACACCACTGAGCCTCAGACTGCACGGTCAGATCGCGTTGTGATACTGTCGGCTGTGGCGCGCGTCAACATAGCCTGCTGCATCGCACGCACACAGAGCCCGTGGCCGAGACAGGTAGCAGACATCAAGTTATTTGTAATTTGGCTAGCACATTCGAAAAGCATACAAGACTGGGCATAGTACCAGAGAAAGTCGACTCGATACACGGTCCAATCTCAGCGTATACGTTCTTAGATCCCGGCCCCGACACCACTCCAGTGAAAGAGGATCTACTCAAGGGTATCGGTGTCACTAGTACTCAGTTCACCTTATCCGCCACAACGGTGAATGGGTTAACCACCACCCGTTGCAAGAATGTCCGCCTTAGGACTGTTTCCTCAGACGGACAAGAGACAGTCGACATCAATAATGTTTATTCAGTGGCAGATCTGCCCTTACGACCTGTCCCGTCTATGAATGATGAGGCCCAAAGATGGTCACACCTGAAATATCTTCCGTTCGACAAGATTCACGACGCTAATGTGACCATCCTTATCGGATGTGACGTGCCTGAAGCTCACTGGGTTATAGAACAAAAACCCGGAAAGCGCGGGCAACCCTACGCAGTCAGATCGTTACTTGGCTGGGTTCTTAGCGGCCCTCTCCAAAGAAAGCCGAGTGAAATTGTCTCAGTTAATTGTGTGAGTCATGATGGAACTAATCTGACAGGGATGGTCACCAGGTTGTACAATAAGGAGTTCAGTGATACCGTGACATCCGAACCGTCTCTTTCACGTGAAGATATCACAGCTCTGTCGATCGTGCGTAATTCAGTGAATCTAGTCGATGGGCACTATGAAGTGCCTCCTCCATGGCGGAATGAGACGATGGTTTGGGGCAATAATTACGCTTTGGCTTCAAGAGGACTGTCGTGTCTGCGCAAAAGATTTCTGCAGGACGAAAATTTGCAGCTACAGTACAGCGCAGTCAATGGCAGTCAAAGTGACAAAGGTTACGTAGAAGAGGTTCCTAACTGCCAGCCTGAGTCAATTTGCCCCAGGCGGTGGTATCTACCACATCATTCCATGGTGAATCCTAAAACACCGTGCAAATTACGAGTTGTTTTTGATTGTGCGGCCAAGTTTCAGGGTTACTCGCTGAACGATAGACTCTATCAGGGGCCGGATATGACCTCTAAGCTGGTAGGTGTGCTACTCAGGTTTCGAGCAGAATCTATTGCCGTTGCAGCAGACACTGAGGAAATGTTCTTGCAAGTAAGAATATCTGAGAATAATCGGGGAGCGTTTCGCTTCCTTTGGTGGGCGGATAGTAACCTGGACGTGCACCCAACGGAGTATCAGATGAGCGCGCATCCGTTCGGAGCTAAGTCCTCCCCTTTCTGTGCTTATTTCGCCCTATGTCAAACAGACGACGATTATGGGCACCTGTTTGACGACATGCTGAAGAGAGCAGTGAAGAATAACTTCTATGTTGATGATTGCCTCGCGTCACTGCGAGACGTTGAGGCTACCAGGCGACTCGTAACGCAAGTTTGTGGTCTGCTTCAGAAAGGAGGTTTTCGGTTGAGGAAGCGGGTCTCGAACAGCAGAGAAGTGTTGGACACCATCATTCCCTCAGAGCGCGCCGACCCTTTGCGGGAAATTCGGACTGAACCCTTACCGCTTGGTCGTACTCTAGGTGTTCATTGGGACGCAGAAACTGATTGTTGTGTGCTGAGTTTCTCTTCACCAGATAAACCTATTACCAGAAGAGGCTTATTGTCATGCCCGTCCACCCTAACGATCCCTTAGAATTTGTCTCACCATTGTTACTGCCAGGGAACGCTTGCTGCAGGCACTGTGTCAAGAAGGTTTGGGTTGGGACGAACCAGTTAATGCTGTCAACCAACGTAAGTGGGGAGACTGGTACAGTAGCCTACGCAACCTAAGCGATCTGCGTGTCCCCCGATGTGTACGACCTGATAAAACTGTCGATCCCGAGAGTGTGGGACTGCACGTCTTTTGTGATGCTGACAAGGACGGTTTAGTGCGGACTGTCGTGGTGAGGACTAAGTCCGGTGTAGTAAAGCGAGATATCAGACGTCTGTGCATTTTGGAGGGAGGTGTGACGTAGGTGGTATGAGTGCAGCCGACACCTAGTCCGTATTGAGAGTGCAAGGTGTGAGTCAAGAAGAACGGCTTGTGCCTAAACGCGCTCTTCAATATCGGACGTTCAAGAAGCTCAAGAAGTGGGAGTCGTGGTGAAGAGCTTTCATTGCATAATAGTTCCTTGCGATTGGTGTCGCGCCATTAACCTGATGAATGTTGGGTCCGAGGTCTTTCGACCCAGTGACTAGTTAGGTTATGAACCAGAGCTGAGTGGAACCGCCATTCTGCGGGCGAACTTCGGTCGTGATCGGATTTTGTGGCCCGGTGTATCGAATTTTGAGCTACAATCATGTGAAAATCCGACTCAACCCAATTTCCCCAAATATTCACCCCTCCGCATCCAACCTCCCCTGGTTCTGGACGTTAATTGGACCTTGAGCCAGACGATTTTGTTTTGTCACGTCAACTTGATGGTTGTGCGAATAACCAGTTGTCGGGCATTATACTTTACTTGGGTGGTGCGTGCACCCCCTTTTTTGGAGCTCGGCTCATTCCCATTGTTTTGAACCTGTTGACTGCTCGAAAGCGCTCTTTTGGGTATGAATGCCTTATTGTGTGATTATGGTTCATATTTAGCCCGTTCAGCAAGAAATTGTAACCCATGCCCCGGAAACGATCTTTCTATCGAAACTGTTGAGGTTGTCAAAATGTTCACTTTGATAATTTGTTCAATAGTACCGTGGCATTACGATCCAATCTTGTTTTGAATATTTGGGATCATTGGTTTATCGCTACGCGTTGCCCAACGTCTTCTTGTAAGATCTCACACTAGCGAATGTGAGCTGCAATACTGGAGATGGCGCGGTTCCACTATACATATATATATACATGCATATATACAATTATCATCATGCTACCAGTATAACTGCGATACCTGCGCGAACACACTAACATTGGTGCTGGTGGATTGTTGTAAATTCACATTCATGAGGTAATGTGAACTGGCGCGGTGGTACTGCCAAGGTAGCTCTCACGTCGCAGAGAGTTCACGATTTTGGGAGTTTCGAAGATGATTGCACTACATATATAGATGTACGTTGTAATGTTAACCTTAACAAGCAAATGCTAGACACTTACTGGAAAAGAATAGCAAAACGAGAGGAGCAACATATTTTGTAGCAGGCAAGCCAGACCTTCTGGCTTCCTGTATCCTTTGCGCTCGTAATCCCACTCCATGCAACGTGGAGACATCGGGGGACAGCCTTCTTCAGAAGTGGGGTTTCCAGCGATAGTCCTGTAAGGGTATATAGCAGGATCAAGCGTGAACCAAACGCCCGGTAGGACATGCACACGGCTTACTTGAACGGAAACTAAAATGCCTTCAACAGCACGCTGCGTTACAATCTCCAAATTAAATTCACGCCTGTCTTTCACTTCGAACCAGTCTCCATTAGCAAGCGGCTTGGGACAGAAATTGTCCAGTTTTTTTCACTGATGAGCTTCTGAGAGCGCCTGGTGCTGCGACGATATGAGATGAAAAGTCCCCACTTCAACGAGTATATATGTAGCTTATCAGGTAAAAGCTAAGGAGTTCAACCTATCAATGTCATTCGAACGCAAGTTCTCTGCCACCACCGACACACAGTCCATCCTCCCACTGAAACAATGTGAAGTGAGAGATAAGTGTAAGGCCGATATGCGTTCAATTCCTAGAACATATACCTTCAGATACTACGACTAACTTTGCGAATAGGTGAATAAAAACAACGAATAAGACTGAGAAAGTGTAACATTAAAGGCAAAAAGAAGGATAAGAAATTGAATAACTCCATTCTATATGAAACTCACCCCAACAAAACTTACCACATGCCTCGGGAGAGAGGTAGCCAGCATATCATGCTTTCTTTCAAACTCTGCCACACTATCCAAGGATGTTACACTCTGTAGAACTATGTTCTCACTGTATGTGACTCGATATACGAAGGAGTAAGCCTCAATCGATGTAGCAACTCTCTTCTTTACCAACTTGAGTCTGTGGCCTCGGAAGTGTGAATTTGTAGGCGGCCGTACAGATGTTCCACTTCAACTCCGGTTATTCCTATAGGGGTCTAGAAAGTTTCTATTAGATCCCCTGTGAGCCCTCCTTCACGCAAGGGAAAACATCCACTTTTCCTAACCTGTCTCCATACTAGTTATCCCACGCTCCCTCCAACAGCCTTTTAAAACTCCCCTGAGTTTTCCAAGTACCTTCATGTCTCTTACAACACGCGGACGTCGCACGCGCACACAGTATTCCAGATGTGGCCTCTCAGACACATTATAAAGCAGCAGCAATACCTCCGGTCCCTTGGAAACGAATGTTCTTCTCAACATACACAATGCTTCATTTCTCTTTCGGGTTGGCTCTAAACCCTGCTTGAAAAGTTCAGCCTCATGAGCACTCCCAAGTCCTTGGTTGTCTGTGACCTCCTCAGCACCCTCTCCACACCATCCCCTCAAGAAATATGACCAGGCTGTTTCACAGCAAGCAGCTGACTACACTTGTTAGCATTCAAGAGCGGATGTAACTCACTTGACCACCTCTGAACAGCGGTTGGGTCCTCCTGCATGCGTGTGCTGCCAGGATTTCCCGTAATCTCCACATCATCAGCGACGATGTAGCAGGCACACTTCAGGATTCTGGGGGAATCACTGGTGAGCATTATAAACAGTAGTGTTCCAAGTGCCAAGCCGTAGGGTACCATACGAAACACCGAATTTTCTTTGAAATTTTCCCCTACTCTCTCTACATGGAAGGCGCGACTCCCCAAGAAGTCCTGTATCCACCCTAGAAGTCTTAAAGATAGACTGAAGATCTCTAGTTCGAGAATTAGCAATCCGAAGCTCACTGAAACGAATGCCTTCCTGAAGCCCAAGAAACAAACCTCAGCTTCCTTCCCTCTCTCCAGCCTCTCCGTGATCTCATCCAGAAAGCACATCAGGTTGGCGAGGCAAGACCTGGACCTCACGAATCCACGTTGAGTTATAGAAAGAAGCTTGTTTCCAGTGAGGCCTCTCAAAATCCTATCCTTAATAACTCTTTTCAGAAGTTCCAGGACAACTGACGCGAGACCTGCTGATCAGTAGTCTATCTCTTTGTGTCTCTTAACCCCCCTATGGATGGATACAGCACCTGTTCTTTTTCAGCCATCTTGAATGATGGCCTTCGTGATGGTGAGACTAAACAGAATGAAAGACTTATGCAGAACATTACTGAGGTCCTAGTATCCTCGAATGGATACGGTCCGGCCCCATCGCCCTATTCACATTTAGTTTATCCAAAGTATTCTTAACATCGTCTTCCCCTATTTCAACTTCCTTCATCATTGGCCTACTTGCAGTCCGTTCCGTCTCTTTTCGTGTTCAACCAGCAGTAGGCCTTTCAGGCAAAAACAACGGTAGTGAGAACACGTGACTCATTAGAAGTACACACTTCATTGTCACATTTACAAACAGTGGCCTCATTTTCAAGTGCGTGGACGAATGAGGCGTTTGTTGTTGAGGCAGCAACCAATCCGAACGCAGCTTGGTCTTCGGGACGAGTGTTGGGCACGCAGGCGGCCTTGACGCGCAAACAACACAATCCCTCTACGAAGTCCGAATGCAGTGGTTCCAGAGAACAACTATGCACTGCTTCAAAAATCCGGCGGTGATTTAATAACACCGCCCACAGAACCAACAGTGTCACTCAGACCTCCCCTAATGGCTCCTTGGTCTGAACATAGCTGAAGAAGGCTTTGGGTATTTTCGGAATGGACTGTTATCAGTGTCATTCCAAACTCCCTCCTGCTTTCATTTTGTACTTCAGAACTCCATCCTATCTGCTTTGTACTGACAGAACCTGCTGTACCTAATAGTGTTTGTATACAGCTCAGTCTTTTCGGTTGCGCCTGTGTAAGCGAGTGTGAGTCCAGATACAAGCCTGGGGTGGCTAAACGGATGGAAAATAGTTGACTCATGATCATCGAAGTCTTCACTGTAAGTAGACAATTAAACATCAACCAACGACGTAGACAGGAATCCAAACCCATATGATGCACAACGGATCGGAAACACCGAGGAACAGCGTTTCTTTGGAAGACCGAAGCACGATGGGAAATTGGGATGGTAACAAGGACCGACGAGCATGAGTCAGAGGCCCAGTAAGTCATACACACAACGTACACAGTCCAAAACTCTAATGGCGTTGATCATACGGTAGCAAAAAGCGTTACACCCACAGTATTCAAACTTTCCGCCGACGCACCGCGCAAGTCAGTCCACGCTCTCCCGAATCAGCCAAAGAAATTATGTGGAAACCGTCGATCATGCGCAGGACAATAAAGCTATACAACCATATTACGTTTGGCACGCAAAAAATAGTGCGCTTCTTGTCGCTTTTTCTATCACGAGCGACCCCATTTTGAGAATCACAAATCCATAGATTCCGTATATCAAATTTCATATTGGAAATCAAGGACTTGGTGGAGGCCTGCGCTTGTTGACGTCCTGATGTTTGACTGGTGTGTTCCGTAGGTTGACCAGACTGAGTTTTCTGTCAATGCGTTTAGTGGTAGTATGAGTGTCATGATAGAAAAAAGGAAATGACAAATCGTGGTTGTCGTGAACAGCAAGAACAAATCGTACTTCGATTAGTACAAAGAAGGAAGAAGATGGCTCTAGCATTTTTCTAGCTCTCTTCTGTATATATCTATGCTCGCGGGCAATTTGTTCCTCAAACTGACTTTCTGGTCGGTGAAAAAAAGAATCGGACAACCAATCGCGATATTATTTTATCGATTGTGAACCTGACTCCTTAAATCTCTGTCCCGAAGCATCTTGAGCGAACCTGTCATGGGGTTTGTTCCTGTGTGATGGGTAATTTCGTACATTTTAGAAAGGTCTCCTCTTACCCGCCGACCTTCCGGCGTGCACTTAGTCAGTCTTGGTAACCTAGACTCTTCATACACCACACCATACGTCTGACAAGCTGTTTACTTTTTTGCTGAAGATTATGTCCTTTTTGAGATATGGTTCCAAGCTTGGACACAACATTTTAAGTAGGGCAAAATGAAGCCGAATACAGTGAAATGAGCGCTGCTAGACAAAGGTTAGCGATCGCAAATTGTGGTCGATATTACGCCCGCCGTGTTTTTGTCGCGGATGCAGCACACTGAGCAGGTGGGGTAAACGTACCAGTGACTTGGATACCCAAGTCTCTTGTTCGACGTTTGGTTGCTAGTTCGATTGTCTGTCCATGTGCATCCCCTAGATACCAGAGGGATAGGTGGAGAGCATTAACGGGGTGTGATTTTTGAGAACGTTTGCTGGCAAATCCTGCTTCATCGTTTATTCGTAGATCTACGGAATGCCCGCGTGAAGAACGTCCGGGTCCGACGAACAGCCGACCAGTTTTAAATCGTCTGCTTACAGATAACACCAGCAGACTTGGTCGCTGGCCAGGTCATTTATGTGCACCAGGGAAAGCAATGGGGCGGGGATTGACCCCTGAATTACTCCACTCAACGGAGAATCTTTGTCCGAAAGTACTTCTCTAATCCTTACTGTACACGACCTTCCAACTAGAGATATCTGTATCCACCCGCAAGTACTAGGGGGATTCTAGCCTCTGGAAGTTTTCGGTATAAATGCTTGTGGTCGGCGGGATTGAAGACTGTCTAAAAATCTAGAAA
The DNA here is from genome assembly GCA_008508345.1 of Paragonimus westermani. Lineage (NCBI taxonomy): Eukaryota > Metazoa > Platyhelminthes > Trematoda > Plagiorchiida > Troglotrematidae > Paragonimus > Paragonimus westermani. The sequence continues at coordinate 23,081 of QNGE01006349.1, forward strand.
GCAAACCGCGACCACTTCTCCTTTATTCAGCATCTCCGTGACACTGACTAAAAACGTCGGCAGATTGGTGAGACAAGATCTACCCCTAAGGAAGCCATGTTGAGCAGCTCTGAAGAAATTTTCTTCGCAGAGAAATTTGCGTCTCCTCTCTCGTAATATGCGTCCGACTGTGTAACATGTTGATTCCATGTTCATTGAGGCGGAACTGTATGCTTTCATCGAACATCTACTGCCTTCGCACAAATTCCAGTACTACACCTCATTTGTAAATCTCCCTAATGTTACTGAGGAAACAACACTGTTAAGAAACCGTCCACAGCCATGTGTGGGTACATTCTTATTGGGCTAGTTATTTTAAGGCAGTGTGACCTAGTGTTATATTGAAGTTCTGCCACGCATCCTGGGAAAATCCCGCAGTCGGTGCTAAGAATTATCCATCTCAACACACAGGGGGAGGTTTACACTGGTGAACACACTCCGAAACAATCATAGCGGAAAGTTTATTATACATAATTTTCAGAGTGAAGCTTGATAAACCGGTGTTTGTGAAGGAAACATGGATGCTATTCTTGGGGAACTGAGTTTTTGCAACTGCATACGTCACGTTGGGAAGTATCTGTAAGGTAGAGGAATGGTTTGTGACAGACACTGGGAAGTCGACTTTCTGCTACGTGGAGACACTAGAAAACAGCGTTTCCCTGAAATGAGTACTCCACAGATAGTCCTGTAATGAGGGATTTTGGTAGCAAGGATGAGCCAGAGACACAGTAAAACGTGTACACGACTTACACAATCGAAAGCCAAAATGGCGCCAACAACATGACAGAACGCCGCGTTACATCCTGCGTGACCTCCGTGACAAGGTCATCAGTGAAATAATGTGTGGCGTATGTTAATTCAGTTAGGTAAACAGCGACTTCAGCGACTGTAACACGGGCTCGATGCTGGAAGCTCATATTATCCGGGTTCATCCAGTTTGTCTGCTTCGATATCCATCAGGAATCTGCTGGCTTGGAAAATATTCACAAAAAACAATATGTAGCACAGCTTTTGAGGACTATAGAAAGTACCTGGAACAGAGTAATATAGTAATCTACCAGTGCATCAAACAAGTGGGAGTCAAATAAGACTTTAAAAAGAACGCTAGAACAGCCGCTACTAGTCCTCTTGAGTGTAGTCCATGAAAGTTCCGCGGTGGAATCTTGTAGAACCTTCCGCTGTGGCTCCTCCAAATGCTGTCAGTCAATGAAGTGGGGAACGGTTACGCTAATCACACGGCGAGAAAAGGTTTGTGGTGATTAAATCACGGCGGAGCCTTATAAACTCAAGCGAGAGGTGCCCTCAGACTGTTCTAGAAGTTTTTGTTCATCACGACCGGTTAAAATTGTTTTCTTTCAGAAGGAGGTTCTTTGATCCACGTGAAATACATGTGTTTAGGTTCCTCACGGTGTTGATGACCAGATCGCTCTCGGATTCTACGGATGGAAAACACACAGTATCCCTGTGACAGAAGTTAAAAGAATTGTGGGTATTGCACTGAGAATTTGAAATGTTAGCAGATCCCCTAGACCCGGCTCAACGAGAAGTCCAGAATTACTTGGACTGATAACTTGTTTCCAATATAGCGGTATAGCTGCCCACATTTTGTCACCCCGCACATTTAACATAAGCGGAGAGACGAAGAGTTTTAGGGGTTGGCCAACAGGCGGAATGAGTAATGGTGGTCCAGTTATGGATTCTTGTGGTACTCCCATAGACATATGTCACTATGTGAGAATGATACTCCCACTCTCAAGCAGAAGTGTCCGCCTTCAAAATGGTCACCGGGGCAACTGGGAGCTTAACCTCTTATGTTGGAAGTCAGAAACCTGGCTGTCAATATCGCGTAACACACTTTGTCAAAGGCCTTGGTAAAATGCAAAAGCAGCACGCTGAAAACCAGGCTGCGTTGACCCAGTGGCCCGTTGTGGAAAGTAGGTCTGTGACTGAATAATCTTTGTAAAAACTGTGCCTAGCGTCAGCTATTAGTTAACTCAATTTCAGGTGGTATCTAAGGCAGACATTGACCACATGCCTCGACACGTTAGAGATGGGAGATAGCAATCAACTTGGAGGGAAGCCAACAGCCCCTGTCCTTGACAGTTCTCTGTAGATTGGAGTGATACCAGCGGTGTTGAATAGCCAAGGGAAGGCCATCGCTTTGAGGGGACGTTAGAGCTCCACGAGATAATGGATGCACTAATGTGTGGATCTGGAGGAAGAAGTTATCTATTACATACACACTGAATTAACTGTCAGACTCAAGGAGATATGGCTTGCGTGTTTCGCCTTAACCATTTAAAATTATGGTGGATTCTGAGAATTCAACCATGACTGAAAATGGGTCTAACCAAACCAGCAGGACGATCCTATGTGTGTCCTCCAAGTGTTCTATAAGCGCCTAGGGAGTGCCCCATGAGGGCCCCAAATGAACATTTTTGGATCGCTCACGGTAGGACCCATGAAACTTCCGGCTTAGCGCGACTTATACGGTATTCTTTCACTCTACACGTAATCCGGCGATTACACTTGCGATCCCGTACGCTACCAACAACTCAGCACACCCCTGAGCATAGCGCGAAATAACGGGGAAACATTTCAGGCGAAACAATGCGTTCTTGTGGATGCATATTTAAAATGAAAACTGCACATCCTCAACCATATGGTTATGGATAGTTTTGTTCCTCGTCCTGAGACCGCTGTAATAGTCTGATATTTTCTACAGCAGCCCAGTACTTCGGTAATTATGGCTGTCACAGGGATTTGGCTTCAATGTGGTTCCAGAAGGAAGACGATCGTTTTGGCTTGAATTCCCGCTTTCCAAATATATAATAACGCATATATATAATGACAAAATAACTTATGGTATATAACTGTACGACACATATACATAATAAAGATAAACAGTTGGTTTGTACCTAACACATACAAATTCCAATGTGTCCGTAAGAAGAGAGGACGAGAGCTCGCCGGTTAATAGATACCAAGAGCACGTAGCAGCAACACCGAGGTGAGGGAAATGTGAGAAACGGTATGAAACATTACTTCACGGTTCAGCCAGCTAGTTTTTCCTAAGTCGACGCCTCTCCATCGTAGACTGTACAAACCACCTGCTAACGCGCGTCATCTCAAATTCGGTTTCACTTCCCAATACACATATATGTAAGTGGCCGTTTCCCCTTTGGAATTACCTTGAAGCCCACTCCGTACAAACGCCACAATAGCGTTTATCTCGCTTTATAACATTAACTGCACTTCAAGTTTCAGTCTGGATATGAGATGCTGCACAGGTGAAGGTGCAAATGATAGATTTTTATCACCTCTCAAGCGGATGTGGTCCGCAAACTCGTCGCTTACAAACGTCTTTTGCATATATTTTTAAATGTGTCGAAGTAGCTGCATGCGTTGGTCATTTGGCGACAGTCGTGCGCTTGATAAAAGCCGGAAGCTGCGCTTACAATCCTGGTTTGTTCCATCCTTGTTGACTGTTCTTTTACTTACATTCGGGCTGTTCGTGGTGGCGATCGGGAACCTTCGTTGTAAAGACAAACACTGTAACCCGTTTGCGATCGAAGATCGACAGCCTCTGCCAAGAACACAGTAGCCACAACGGACGAAACACACCGATAACTGATCTGAATTCAGTGACACTTCGCACGCAGCACGTAACGCGTCCAGTCAGCGGAAGCTCAGAACGACGCAAGCAATGGTGAACACGTGTATCACGGCGCGAGTGGCGAATCGATCGTGTGCACAACAAACGTCGGATAGAAGCAAAATGAGAGTCCATAAAGTAGATGTGTTATTCCTAAATGTTTACCTACCGTTGACAGTGCCACTGTGTGTGAAATCAGGAAACATGAAAGTACATGGCACCCATTCGAAAACGTTCTGTAAAAATCACCTTTCATTACAACATGACAATTTGCATTACGTGCGCAACAACTTGTTCTTCTGACGGACGTTAATTTCCACATATAAATGAGACTCGGTATCGTTCACTAGCTGAAAATTATTCTCGTACAGTTTGCCCATTCTTACGTCCTATTGTGAAATATTCACTAATATGTACATCAGCCTCATTTAGAATTATCAATCCGCCATAACGCGGCTTGCTGTATTTTGCCGTGTTCTTCTGAATCGTTGGGCTCGGAAATTATGAACTGGGTGGATTTGCTATGGGGGTTGTCACTATCTTTCCCCATCTTATCGTGATACGTTTTTGTATTTCAGCACCTCCAGCACGAGGAACTCGCCCCTACGATCGTCATTTCTGGCTCGACATCAGTTGCCCAGCGGACTCAGACATCATAGACGCTCCCTGCACGACAGACACGAAAACTACAAATCCAGCCTATCGGCGGGTGTTGGGAGTAGGCGGAGCCCAGCTCGGAAAATAACTAGCTGTCCGGGACAAACACGTGGTTTTCCTGCTGACCTCTTCAAGCATGAATCACGATGCACTCATTTCCGAGGGCACAAATTGATGCTGTTTGCGCGTGCATTGATTGAAGTAATCGATTCATCCAGGGTTACTGTTCATGGAGTCAATCAACACTCGAAGTACTTAATATATAGTGAGTCGAATCTTATTTCATGGTAAGCACCGATGAAGAATCGTCCACCTTACTGAAATTCACTGGAAGTGAATGGCAGATTTCATTCAGGGTGTTGCGGAGGAAGAGGACGTTCGTTGCCGGACTTGTGCCGGTGGATTCAATGGCCATGCACGTCGGCGACGGAGGTGGCGGCAAGCGATCGACGTCTGAGGCGAAAGCCTTTCCTTAACACTTTCGTTCTACCAGTGGTGACGTCCGAGTCAACCGCCGATTTAATGAACAAGCTGAAGGTACACAGTTTACTGCAAGCCGTGCGCGTTTTTCAACCCTTTCCACCTGATCCGTAACACCTGTAGGTGGCTCAAACAGCTTCCTCCAGGATATCTCGTAATCGCACTTCACTCAGCAAATTTTTTTCAAACTAGAGACATTGATGATGATAAGTTTTAGTTGTGCTTTTAAGCGTTTTCGTTTTATAGTTCTGTGACAGTGGTAGGTCCGGCTATCGTTCCATCAGATTAAGAGATATCTGCTTTGACCCCACACTTGGCCAACGCATTCACCTGTGGAGGGCGCACCATGAATTTTACGTGGAACCTACTTATCTCACCTCAACTTCACTGACAACGCACATCAAAGATTAATGGCTAATTCGATGTTGATGCGTAGAACACGTAGAACGCAGAACGTCTCAATGATTCATTGTGTGCAGAATTGGATAAACAAGAGCAATTATTTTTATTTTCATAATTAAGCCTTGAGACAAATGTCGACGGTCGACTTTCCATACCTTATAGGCTATATTCTGCAGCAGGGGAGGTTGTTCAGGTCGATAGTTGGAGTGCATTTTCCGAAGAATACGTTTATCTAGGTATTGCGCCTTAACAGTATTCGTTTCTCAATAATGAATCCTATAACAGCCGGTACAGTATCCACTGTTATGCGATTGTTGGATGACTAACCGTGGTAAAATTTCCCACTCACTCTTACGCCCGAACTCTTGTTACAATGTGAAAGAGGGCGTGAACGTAATACAAATTCCAATGTTGGCTCTCAGTCTAGAAAACCACAGTTGTGCCTTTCAGCAATCCTGCAAACCATTTCTCAGACCCACAGTGTTGAATGACACACCAGTCCTGTCGAACGCGATCAGTGTGGCCCGAAGAGGAACACAAAAATTATATCGAATTGGCTACGTCTGCGAACTTCTTTGCATAAATGAGCTGGACATTAAACAGTCCACTATCCTCACTCAGCCACAGGAGACACCACGTTGTCTAGCGGTTTTGACGATCACCCTTCTAACGGATGGCATTACCAACTGTTCGTTGCTGAGAACGCAAAGGTGAACGGGCAACATCAGAAATGTTTGCAGTTTCTTTTTTCCCAGATTTCCAACAGAATCACCGGGTCTGAACAAAGAAGGAATTGACGAGATTCGGATGGTTTTAACCTATCCGCATCCCCCATGCACACCATATCTGAAAAGTATATGTTATTAGTTGCCGGTTGCCACTAATCCGGTGGTTTTCTTGACGAACATTACGGAAGGAAGTCGTGAATTATTTTGGATGCTCTTGCAGAGTCACAGCCCCATCAGACCCTTCGTGAAATCAAAGCGCATCAGGCGCAAATGCTCCAACGGAAAACATTGCGGTGTGTCAAGCAGAAGGGATTTGAGTGGTGACACATTAGTGTGGTGATCTCGCTGAATAATGGAACGCAAGCTGTAGTCAGATCTAAATGCGCATTCACTTCGTGAACGAGTTATATGTCCACCCACATCCATTTGATGAGGAGCAAGTAACCACAACGGTAGCCGTACCGAATTTCAAAAATATACGATAAAATCGTTTTCACCTAACGGCCAGTTGAAGCAAACGTATATGGGTCCGTGACACATATTTCGGCGATTCCAATTTCTGCGTCATGTTACAAGGTAGTAAGACTGGATGTGCTGTAAAATAATTGTTGCCTCCACGATAATTGAACAACTCACAATTTACGACCAGCACTCAAGTCAATCGAGCTAGATATAATGCAGTGGAGAGGACAGAATCAGCATCTGTAGGCTCATAGTAATAAGATGGGTCATAATACCCACTTTCACACAGTCCCACATGCGTTAAAAGTGGACCCAGCTATATGATAACGTCAGTTGCAACGGATTCTAGGAACGACATTTCGTTGGTCAATGTCCATCAGAGTTCCTGCAAGAAGGGGTAAAAATTAAGTTTCGTGTGGATAGAAAAGATGAGAACGTTGTCATACGTCAACAAGTGTCAAAGGTGTTATTGATACTACCGAAACAGAACACCAACTTCGCAAAATTGAGCATTTCCGGCTTTGTGTACTATGTATTTCACCTCATGAATTGCACTGGGCACGCCTGTGAAGCTTGAAAACGTGGGCCCATGTAGGGTTGTTGCCGCAAAATTGATGGAAAGTGTTTGCACCACCAAACTAGCACTTCAGAAACTTCAGCCTTATCCTGTTAAATTGTGAATACTTTGCCTGAAGTTTGGATTGTAATGTTTTCGAAAATATTTAATAAAGCGAGGATTTGCGCCAACATGATCGCTTACTCTTTGGAACGACCTTCATGCCGTTGGCTTTGAATGCCTGAATGCTTGATTGGCTGAACCTGTTTTTGCTTAATATGATCTGTCGACTAATTGCTTGCTACGTTCAGCTGGTTGCGAACAAATTCCCACCGCTCTCCTATCACTGGTATATATCACACAATTACTGGCACACTAGTACAGCAACACAAAGTTACCGTCGGTCCGCTGGTCGTTCGTCGCTAAGTCTATATGTTTTCTGAACATAGTTTGCTAATTGTTGTTGTTGTGGTAGCCAAACATTTTGTCTCGCCACTCGGCTAATACACTGATGGGCGATGTATATGAGATGCGTTGAAAGCACCCGCCATAATACCAAGAAAACAGGGTTGAGGTCGAAAGAATTTATCTGCAGATCTGAGAATAGCGTCCTCAACATTTGCAATGCGGGTATTGGATCGTTCACAAAGGCGTTAAGTTAACACCGAGTTACGAGTAATCCGTTGATACGGTGAAGAAGCGCTTGATCGTCCGGTGGCAAAACGCTGGTCCNCTCTGACCCAACCAACGACCATTTGTTTGAGTGGGCTCAACCCGTTTCATCGTCCACCATTGTTGATCGGTGCCTGGTTGTCGATTTGTTGTGCGGGCACTTTCTTTCTTTGATTTCTGAGGATTTTCATATTCGAGGTTAGAGACTCGATTTTCTTGTACATTGATTCAAGTGGCACCCTGTTGAATCCGGTTATTATGAGCGCCTTCTGGTTAACCGTTTCGAGGGTAGATTATTTCTGTCGTGGAATATTCAAAAGCATTTACCGGATCAACGGATTACTCGTAACTCGGTGTGAACTTGAATCGTTGTTGAACGATTCAATATTACTCGGATACCTCGAAATCTGACGGAGACGTTTGCACTGTAACAAGGTCGAGCACAATCTTTTCATGGAATTTCGTCGTTCTTGAAGAATGACGAAGTCGGACGTTGTAGAAGGTTCCACCGGTCCTTACAATCATGGCGTTTTCGAGGCTGATCACGCCGTCCGGACCAGCGTTTTGCCACCGGACGATCAAGAGCTCCTTTACTGATCGAGTCTGCCACAATGCGTCATGAACCATTCCCCTTGTTGGACGGAAGTCTTTTGGATACCCACAACGACGGCGATGTCCTTATCTTCAATAATCCTTATTCTTTGAAGTTTACGAACGATCCTGCCGTGCCAAAGATTCCAAATATTTTTAAAACGTTCTCAGTTATAGAGTCCCACCTGAACCGAGTGCTGCTGAGCATGATTATTGTTTGTTTTTACCCCTAGAGCTAAGCAGGAATCCTGCCAGTGGTTAGAGATAGAGACGGTTGTAGCCCCACCGAAGAAGATGAAAAGTGTGTCCAAATCCAGCGCTGTTTTGCCCGTTTTACTTAATCGTGCTCTGATGAACTTCTTTATTGAAGTTTCTGGTGATCTGTTAGAGGAAGAGCCGATCTTGGAGGCCGAAGACCTGGAACCGAGACACTGAATGCTCGAACTCCATAAAAGACTGGGCAGGGCCAATAAATCTGAGCCTGTCCAGACAGCCGATATTGAATTTAGTACACCATGTTACCCTGATCTATCGAGGGCCTCCGAAACGAACCCCTTTTGTTTAGACCCTATAGAGTCGTTAGAGTAGCCACTCAGACCTCTGGTTTTCAGAGGTAGCCTTCCAAAATTTCGGGTGGATAGTTTCAACGGCTCTCCGAAGAATTACTTTACCTATCTCAGACATTTTGAAGGTGACGTGGTAGACAAGTTAGTTGACGAAAGATCGAAGCTTACCTATTTGTTGCATTATTGTCGTAATAGGGCGAAAGGGGCAACTAAGCACTGTGCACGCTTGCCAAAGGAGGTGGGTTTTACAGAGGCTATGAGGATTTTGCACCAGCAGTTTGGCCGCCGATATGATATAATGCAAGCGGTTGGTAGGGAGGTTTTCATGGGTTCTGGATTAGTCGCTGGCGACGCTGATGGCTCGCGTGGACTAGCCAGCCAAATGAAAGGCTCTCAGACGATGTTAATGCAGCTAAATTACGGTGCAGAGCTAAACTGCACAACATACCTCATTAAAGCAGTTGAGTGATTGCCTAACCACCTTCAGGAAAGATGGGCAAAAGTTGCCGAAGGTATAACTTAGCGCGGGAGGGGACCTAATTTTAGCGATTTGTTACGTTTTTGTGAAGAAAAGAGTGGCAGTCAGTGCTAGTTAGTATGGTCAGTTTGCTGTTTACTCAGAAAGCAGAACGAGTAACTTGCCATCATCTGGACATTTTGGAATCAGATACTCGGGATGTAGCGTCGAAGTAGGTGTACCTTATGAGAAGGTGAACTTGAAGTG